>JAUIMM010001794.1:322500-522500 GCA_031769625.1 Taudactylus pleione
CACAGTAATAAGCAAGCTCCAAAATCAAAATGTCAGCATCTGTAAGCATAAATCATACCATATTGCAAATTAACATTTATTTAGTAACCTAACCTGAAATATTCATAAAATACTAATTTCATGCATTCTTTTTATTTTGTATTATTATACATTATTAATTGAATCAGTTACACTTACCATCTTTTGGAGCCTCAGGAATTACTGGCTCAGGAACCTTTTCTTCTGTTGGTTTTGTCTCAGGAGAAACTGGGACAGGGGTCTCAGTAACAAGGGTCTCAGTAGCAGGGGTCTCAGGAACTGGAATAGAGCTCTCTGGAACTGGAACAGGGGTCTCAGGAACTGGAGCAGGAACCTCTGGAACTGTAGCACTAGTTTCCACAGCTGGGGCAACAGGCATTGTTACTTCTGGAGCCTTGCTTGCAGCTTTTGGTGGAGCTGGAGATTTTTTAATGGGAACTTTTGCTGGCATGGCTGAGCCTGAAGCTGTGCTGAACTATAGCTGTGAAAACGTTTGGTCATTCCGATTTATATAGCCTCCTGTCAGGCATTATACCATCTGTTTTTTACGAAGTGCCTCTGTATATTTAAAGCATTGGGGCACTCAGCTTCCCAGGACAAAAATAACTGTACTATAAACATGACAGGTTTTAAAAGAGAGTGTACAACTTTTACATCTAACACAGTCTGCCTTGTACTGTTATAAAGTATAATAGATAGATCAATATAAATGAAACTCAAGGAGAGTATGCCTGTGGCATTCTATATACTAATATAAGATTTAAGACTTCCTGTTCCTGTAAAATGTAATTTATACAGTGTATATATATATATATATATATATATTATATAAATATATATATATACTAGGGGTGAGCGGGTTCGGATTTCTGAAATCCGATCCCCCCAGGCCCCCCCTGATCCGAGGCCGATCAGAGTCAGGCTCGACTTTTCCCGCCTGACTCGGATCTGAAATCGAGGCAAAACGTCATCATCCCGCCTTCCGGGTCTCGCGGGTTTTGGATCCTATATAAGGTACCCGCGTCTGCGCCATTTTCTCACTCGGCTGTGGACAGTGAAGAGGGAGGGTGGGAGTTAGGGCTGGCTGGGCTGTGTAGTGTAGTGTAGTGTAGTATAGTGCAGTGTAGTGTTGTGCTGTGCTGTGCTGTGCTGTGCTGCTGTTGTCCATAGGGGCTGTGTCCACTCCTCCAAAGTCCATAGGGGCTGGCTGGACTGTGATGTGCAGTCACTTGTCCATAGGAGCTGTGTCCACTCCAAAGTCCTGTGCAGTGTCCCAGTCCTAAAGGGGTGCTGTAGTGTTGTGCAGGGGGTGCTCTGTCCATCAGGGGTGCTCCCCCCAAGTGCAAAAAAAATAAATATTTTTTCTGTGTTTGTGAATTGTGTGCACTGTGGCTGCACGTGCATCAACAAAGGAGCAGCGCCAAGCGTGCGCCTGTGTCCCATAAGTAAAGGGCCGGCTGGCTTGTCCATTAAAGGGTGCTGTAACCCCCAAAGTACACTCCAAACAAAATAAAAAAATATTTTTTGTGTTTGTGAATTATAGGGTCTCATTCAGAACCGCTCGCGAGCGCAGGACGATCGCAAGCGGGTCAATGGTACCCAATTGTGCATGCGCACGACAGAGGGAGCTCCGTCGTGCGCATGCGTGAGACCTGGCAAGCGACTGGGTAGCCGTCGCTCGGGGTCTCGCACCAAAGGGGGTGTGCTGTCGATGGTGAGTGACAGCACGCCCCCTTTGGTGGGCGTGCCGGGGGCGCGGCTGCCAGACGGAGGCGTTCCCATGGGAACGCCTACGTCTGGGTCCGGCCCCACTGACATCACTAGTGATGTCAGTGGGACTGATTTTGGCTCTGATAGAGCCAAAATCACTCCTGGGCTTGCGGCCATGAGACCCTACCGCAGGGTCTCGTCACAAGCCCAATGGTCGCGATGTTCTTGACCATCGCGACCATCACCATGGACGCTCACTATAGCTGTCGGTGGTAACCCACAGCTATGCGAGAGTACAAGAGGCCGTTCCAAGTTGAGGTAGGAGGGCCCTGATTCAGAGCGAGCGCTCTGGTCAGAGCGTCCGGCTCTGAATCAGGCCCTGTGTGCACTGTGGCTGCACGTGCATCAACAAAGGAGCAGCGCCAAGCGTGCGCCTGTGTCCCATAAGTAAAGGGCCGGCTGTCTTGTCCGTTAAAGGGTGCTGTAACCCCCATAGTACACTCCAAACAAAAAAAATATATATTTTCTGTGTTTGTGAGTTGTGTGCAATGTGGCTGCACGTGAATCAACAAAGGAGCAGCGCCAAGCGTGCGCCTGTGTCCCATAAGTAAAGGGCCGGCTGGCTTGTCCGTTAAAGGGTGCTGTAACCCCCATAGTACATTCTAAACAAAAAAAATATATATTTTCTGTGTTTGTGAATTGTGTGCACAGTGGCTGCACGTGCATCAACAAAGGAGCAGCGCCAAGCGTGCGCCTGTGTCCCATAAGTAAAGAGCCGGCTGGCTCATTTCTTAAAGGGTGGTGTAACCCACAAAGTGCACTAGTCTCCAACAAAAATAAAAAATTATTTACTGTGTTTGTGTGCGCCTTAGCCGCACGTATATATCAATATAACATAAATGGAGGACAAAACTTTCTCCGATAAAAATAAAATAGGGAAAAATCAAGAACCACTTTCTCCTAGTGCTGAAGCTGCTGCCACTAGTCATGACATAGATGATAACATGCCATCAACGTCGTCTGCCAAGGCCGATGCCCAATGTCATAGTAGAGGGCACATACAATCCCAAATGACAAAGTTCAGGAAAATGACCTTAAAAAAAACATTTAAATCATCTGAAGAGAAACATAAACTTGCCAATATGTCATTTACGACACGGAGTGGCAAGGAACGGCTAAGGTCTTTCACTATGTTCATGACTAGTGGTTCAGCTTCACATGACGATGGAAACCCTCCTCTTGCTAAAAAAATCAAACAAGTTAAGCTGGCAAAAGCACAGCGAAGAACTGTGCGTTCTAAGAAGATATCACAAATCCCCAAGGAGAGTCCAAGTGTGGTGGCGGTTGCGATGCCTGACCTTCCCAGCACTGGACAGGAAGAGGTGGCTCTTTCCACCATATGCAAGCCCCCTGCAAGTGCTGAAAGGAGCACCCACAGTCCACTTGCTGATATGCAAATTGAAGATGTCACTGTTGAAGTACAACAGGATGAGGATACTGGTGTAGCTGGCGCTGAGGAGGAAGTTGGCGAGGAGGATTGTGATGGTGATGTGGTTTGTTTAAATCAGGCTCCGGGGGAGACAGTTGTTGTCCGTGGGATGAAAAAGCCCATCACGGTCATGCCTGGGCAGTAGACCAAACGTTCCACCTCTTTGGTCTGGCAATATTTCTATCCAAATCCGGACAACAACTGTCTTGCCATATGTACCATATGTAAAGGTGAAATAAGTAGGGGTAGGGACAACATCCTCCCTTATACGGCACCTGCAGCGTGTTCATAATAAGTTACTGTCAAGTTCAGAAACTTTGGCTAAGACCGTAAGCAGTCCAGGGACACCTAAATCCCATTGTCCTGTTGTATCCAAGCGCCTGCAAACCACACCGTCAACTCCCTCCTCGTCAAATTTCCTCCTTAGTCAGGATCGGAAGTAGTCCTGCAGGCCATGTCACTGGCATGACTGACTCTCCTATCCGGGATTCCTCCGGAGGATCCTGCATTGCTATGCCTACTGCTGCCGCTGCTGCTGTTGCTTCTGCTGGGAGTCGTTCATCATCCCAGAGAGGAAGTAGGAACACCACTACTTTTACTAAACAATTGACCCTCCAACAGTCCTTAGCGAGGAGGATGAAGTACGACAGCAGTCATCCTGAAGTAAAACATATAACTGAGGCCTTGACTGCTATGTTGGTGTTAGACGTGTGTCCAGTATCCGCCATTAGTTCAGTGGGATTTAGACAATTGATGGAGGTAGTGTGTCCCTGGTTCCAAATCCCGTCTAGATTCCACTTCACTAGGCAGGCGATACCGAGACTGTACAGAAACGTCAGAAAAAGTGTCCTCAGTGTCCTGAAAAATGCGGTTGTACCCAATGTCCACTTAACTACGGACATGTGGACAAGTGGAACAGGGCAGACTATATGACTGTGACAGCCCACTGGGTAGATGTATCACCTAACGCAGCAACAGCAGCAGCATTACCAGTAGCAGCATCTCAGAAACGCCAGCTCGTTCCAAGGCAGGCTATGCTGTGTATCACCGGTTCAGTAAGAGGCACACTGCCGACAACCTCTTAGAGAAACTGAGGGAAATCATCGCCCAGTGGCTTACCCCACTTAGACTCTCCTGGGGATTTGTGATATCTGACAATGCCACCAATATTGTGCGGGCATTACATCTGGGCAAATTCCAGCACGACCCATGTTTTGCTCACACAATAAACTTGGTGGTGCAGAATTTTCTGACAAGCGACAGGGGCTTGCAGGAGACACTTTGGGTGGCCCGAAAAATTTCTGTCCACTTTTGCCATTCAGCGACTGCGTGCCGAAGACTGGAGCACCAGCAAACACTCTTGAACCTGCCCCACCATCACCTGAAGCAAGAGGTTGTGATGCGATAGAACTCAACCCTCTGTATGCTTCAGAGGATGGAGGAGCAGCAAAAGGCCATTCAAGCCTATGCATCCACCTATGACATAGGCAAAGGAGGGGGTATGCACCTGACTCAAGCGCAGTGGAGAATGATTTCCGTGTTGTGCAAGGTTCTCCAGCCCTTCGAACTTGCCACACGTGAAGTCAGTTCAGACATTGGCAGCTTGAGTCAGGTCATTCCCCTCATCAGGCTTTTGCAGAAGCAGCTGAAGAAAGTGAAGGAGGAGCTAAGACGGAGCGATTCCGCTCGGCATGTGGGACTTGTGGATGAAGCCCTTCATTCGCTTTGCCAGGATTCCTGGGAGTTCAATCTGTTGAAATCAGACCACAACATTTTGGCCACCATGCTCGATCCTAGGTTTAAAGCCTATGTGGTGTCTCTCTTTCCAGCCAACACAAGCCTGCAGAGGTGAAAAGACCTGCTGGTGAAAACACTGTCAGCTGAAGCGAAACGTGACATGTCAACAGCTCCTTCTTCATTTTCTCCCGCAACTGGGGCTGCCAGGAAAACACTTAGGTATCCTAAGCAACCCGCTGGTATTGATGCAGGGCAGGCAGGACCAAGTTTGGACATCTGGTCCGGACTGAAGGACCTGGCAACAATTTCTGACATGTCTACTGTCACTACATATGATACTGTCACCATTGACAGAATGGTGGAGGATTTCATCGGTGACAGCATCCAAGTAGGCATGTCAGACAGTCCGTACCTGTACTGGCAGGAAAAAGAGGCAATTTGGAGGCCCCTGTACAAACTGGCTCTATTTTAGCTGAGTTACCCCCCCCCTCCAGTGTGTAGTCCGAAAAGAGTGTTTAGTGCAGCCGGGACCCTTGTCAGCGAAAGGCATAGGAGGTTGCTTCCACAAAATGTGGAGAAGATGATGTTCATAAAAATTAATTATCAACTCTTCCAGGGAGACCAGCCTCCAGAACATACAGAGGGACCTGTGGTGGTGGATTCCAGCGGGGTCAAGTTAATACTCTGTGAGGATGAGGATGTACACAACACTGAAGAGGGTGAGGAATCGGTGGATGAGGAGGATGAGGACGACATCTTGCCTCCGTAGAGCCAGTTTGTGCAGGGACAGATTAATTGCCAGCTTGTTTTGTGGGGGCCCAAACGAACCAATCATTTCAGCCACAAATGCCATTGTGTGGCAGACCCGGGCGCTGAAATGATTGGTTTGTTAAAGTGTGCATGTCCTGTTTATACAATATAAGGGTGGGTGGGAGGGCCCAAGGACAATTCCATCTTGCACCTCTTTTTTTCTTTGTATTATGTACAGTTTGGGGCCTAGTTTTTCAAACTGCCATCCTGTCTGCCACTGCAGTATCACTCCTAGATGGGTCACGTGTTTGTGCCGCCAACTCGTGTCGCTTAGCATAGTCATCCAGCAACCTCGGTGCAACCTTTTGGATATAAAAACACTACTGTGAGGTGTGAGGTGTTCAGAATAGACTGGAAATGAGTGGAAATTAAGGTTATTGAGGTTAATAATAACATAAGAGCAGAAAAACCCACAAATTCTGTGATTTTAGCTGTTTTTATGCTTTTTTAAAAAAAAATACAGATCCAAAACACAAAACCCAGAACCCAAACCATGAAAGGGTGGTTTTGGCAAAACCAATCCAGATCCAAAACACAAAGAAAGATCCAGATCCAAAACACAAAACCTGAAAAGTGGCCGGTGCACACCCCTAATATATACAGTGTATAGCAAAGAAAGAAAGTATATCACATGCGCAGTATGTTAGTCCAATAGTAATATGGAAGTGTGTCCTCTTATTTTCACATATGTCTCAAAGTTTGCAGCTCCCATTTCAATTAAGTCCTCCTCTTCAGGAGTACACGCATGGATCTCTGGTCAAAGAAGCAAAACGGAGTGCGCACCACAATGAGTAGAGAATAACAAATATTTAATTATAGTACATAAAAGACTTACACATAAAATTTCACAGTCCGGTATACATGATTTATTTTATTTATTAACAGTTTCTTATATAGCACAGCATATTCTGTTGCGCTTTACAATTGTAAACATTAATTGAACAAAACTGGGTAATAACAGACAGATATATAGGTATGATGGCCCTGCTCGCTAGCTTACAATCTATAGGGAAATAGGCATTGATACACAAGGATAGGTGCTATATATTGCATCTTGGTCCAGCCAGAATACACAGTTTCTTGGTGGGCTGCATGATCCAGTCACACAGGAATGATGGCCAATAGTCATTGCGGGAAATAATAAGTGCATGGATTAGAGTTTTTGCAGATTAGAGTTTTTGCAGTGTCTTGTGTGAGTTATGGTCGAATTTTGGATATGTTCTTTAGATGTATGTAACATGATTTTGAGACAGATTTAATGTGGGGAACAAAGGACAGTTCAGAGTTAAGGATGACACCAAGGCAGCGAGCTTGTGGGGCAGGGTGAATTGTCGAGTTATTAACAGTGATAGATCAGGTTGGTAACTGTTATTGCCAGGTGGAAATATAATTAATTCTGTTTTAGAAATATTAAGTTTCAGGTGGCGAGATGACATCCAAGATGAAATGACAGAAAGACATTCAGTGACACGGACCAATACAGATGGCGATAAATCTGGGGAAGATAGGTAGATTTGAGTATCATCTGCATACAGATGGTACTGAAATCCAAAAGAGTGGATTAGTTTGCCAAGAGAGGTGGTATAGATTGAGAATTACAGAGGACCTAAGACAGAGCCTTGCGGTACTCCAACTGATAGAGGTAGCAAAGAGGCAGATTCAGAAAAGCAAAAGTAAAAGAATGATCAGAGAGGTAGGAAGAGAACCAAGAAAGAGCTGTGTCCTTAAGACCTAGGGACTGTAGTGTTTGTATGAGAAGAGAGTGGTCAACAGTGTAAAAAGCAGCAGAGAGATCTAGAAGAATTAGAAGTGAGAAATGACCTTTAGCCTTGGCAGTGACCAGATAATTTACTACCTTAGTCAGTGCTGTCTCTGTGGAGTGTTGGGAATGAAAGCCGGACTGAAGTGGGTCCAATAAGTTGTGTGAGTTAAGAAAGTGTGTGAGGCGGGTGTAGACAAGTCTCTCAAGTAGCTTGGAGGGGAATGGGAGCTGGAAGATAGAATGGTAATTTGAGAGAGTGTTAGGGTCAGAATTTCATTTTTTTAGAATGGGAGCAATCACTGCATGCTTGAACAGTGATGAAAAGTTTCCAGTAGAGAGAAAGAGATTACAGATTTTAGTTAGGGTTGGGATAAGCACATGAGACAGAGCTCTACTGATTTGTGAGGGTATATGATCTAGAGGAGAGGTAATAGAGTAGGTAATAATGACTACACCTGCTGGAGGCTCTTCAGTAGGAGCCTCCAGCAGGTGTAGTCATAGTGGCTTCACTTGGGTGCAGCAAGATGGCCGTCGTTTGCGGGCGATAGTGGGTGCCGGATAGCGTTCAATGGTAGCAGTGGCAGGGACACAGATGCAGCGGTGGGGATATCAGCAGCGGCGGGGACATCAGCGGCGGCAGTGTCAACAGAGGGTCGCTGGTGTGAGCGGCAGCACGGGCACTGTGGGTGTTTGCAGCGGTGGTGGAGGGTCCGGTGCCAGTGAGGGTGCCGCAGTGCCATTTTTGAAATTCAAAGATGGCTGCCACGAGCCAATCGTTGCCTGCGGTGGCCATCTTTGAATTAAAAAAATGGCACTAAGGCGCCGTTTTTGAAATGTGCACCGCTGCCGTACTCAGCAGAATGGCTGGCGGGGACTGGATCCTCTCGGATCCAGGCCCACCACCAACACCTGAACAGGCACCGGTCCCGCAGCTGCTGAGTGCCGTTGGCAATGACCTTCGCAAGCCAGGATTAGCTCGCGGCAGCCATCTTTGATTTTCAAAGATGGCCGCCACGAGCCAATCACAACTCATGATGTCATTGGAGGCGGCAGCACCTGAAGAGGACCACAGAAGCCCTGGGGAGGTGGCAGCCACCCCACAGGTGAAGACGCCAGAAGCAAAGGGGGGTGGGCGCCCACCAGGTAAAGATGCCGAAGCCCTGGCGGGTTGGCGCTCACCTGGCGAAGACGCTGAAGCCCTTGAAGGTTGGCGCCCACCAGGCGAAGATGCCATAAGTCCTAGTGGGTGGCAGCCATGAAAAAAAGCTGACAAAGGCTGTCGCCCACTAGGTGAAGACACCGAAGCCCTGGCGGGTTGGTGCCAACCAGGCAAAGACACCAGAAGTCCTAGTGGGAGGCAGCCATGAAAAAGAGCTAACACAGGCTGCCGCCCACTAGGCAAAGGCACCTAAGCCCTGGCGGGTTGGCGCCTGCCAGGCAAAGATGCCGAAGTCCTGGTGGGTGTGCGCCTGCCAGGTAAAGATGCCATAAGTCCTAGTGGCCGGCAGCCATGAAAAAGAGCTGACACAGGCTGTCACCCACTAGGCGAAGACGTCAAAGCCCTTGTAGGTTGGCACCCACCAGGCAAAGACACCAGAAGTCCTAGAGGGAGGTGGCCATGAAAAAGAGCTGACACAGGCTGCCAACCATTAGGTGAAGACATCGAAGCCCTGGCAGGTTGGTGCCCGCCAGGCGAATATGCCGAAGTCCTGGTTGGTTGGTGCCTGCCAGGCGAAGTCGCTGAAGCCCTGGTGGGTTGGCGCCGGCAAGGCGAAGAGGCCTAAGCCCTGGGGCGGCCATGTCAAAGAGCTTAAAGGCCGCTTTCCCCAGGTGTAGACCTGTAAAATAAAATATTACAATATTAAAGTGTGTTGTGTTATTTTAATATTTTTTTTTACAGATGGACTACAGGTGGCAGTGGGTCCTAATGCCCAGCATGCTGGTACTTGTAGTTTTCCAAGTACCAGCATGCTGGGACCTATAGTTCACCTGCAAAATAAAATATTCTCTAAAATACACCACATAACACAATCAAACCAGCTCCCACCGCCCAGGGGTGCTGGGGATAGCCCCGGGCTATCAGCATAGGCCTGGGGTGCCCTGAGGAGGGGGACCCATTTATTGGGTGGTCCCCAGGTTCTCAGGGATCCCCATCCTGGACTGACTAGCCGTCAGGGCTGATGTTGCGGCTGGGGGGCTCGGTGAAAGGCCTCCCCTGGCTGTGGCATCAGCCCCCCCATTAAAAATAGTCCGGTGCTGGTCCCGGAGAATACAAGGGGACCCTACTCCTTTTTCCCCTGTATTTCCAGAACCAGGACCAGATCGGAGCCCAGTGCTGGTTGCACAACTTACAGGGGACCCCTATGTCAGTTGTCCCCTGTATTTTGGCAACCAGTACTGGTTCTGACTAGCCCGGTTTTGGTTGTGCTTAAATACAGGGGACCCCTATGTCATTTGTCCCCTGCATTTAAGCACAACCAGGACTGGCTGCCTGTGTTTAAAAAAAAAATGGCATGGCCCCACACCCCAAAAAACAACCAGCACCGGGCTTTGGAGCCCCAGTACTGGTTGTGCTAAATACAGGGGACAACTGACATAGGGGTCCCCCGTATTAAGCACAACCAGCACTGGGCTCTGAGCCGGTCCTGGTTTTGGAAATACAGGGGAAAAATTGCGTAAGGCTCCCCTGTATTTCCCCAAACCAGCACTGGACTCCTTCTTTGGGGGGTGATGCCACAGCCAGGGGTGCCCTTTCACCGGGCCTCCCAGCTGCAGCATCACCCCTGACCACTAGTCAGTCCAGGCCTGGGATCCCTGGGGAATTGCTATCCCCAGCACTCCTGGGCGGTGGGTGCTGGGTTGATTATGTAAAGTGTGGTGCATTTGAAAATATAAATATTGGCTTTTGCTGTGGAACTACAGGTCCCAGCAAGCCTCCCCCGCATGCTGGTACTTGGAGAACCACAAGTAACCAGCATGCATGCATTACAGGCGTGCTGGTAGCAGTATTTCCACAACAAAATCAATATTAAAAAAACACACACCATAGAAAAGTATAATTTTATTTAAACATACATGCACATACACATGTACTCACACATGCACACACTATCTCACATACTTACCTAGTATCCCTGAAGCCAATCTGTCCTCTTGTCCAGTAGGTAATTCAATGGTGTACCTGTAATAAAAATGCCATACTCACCTCCTCCTATGCATAGATCTGTCCTCTTCCTACACAAATGACAGCTCTGCTGAGGGATTTCAGTCCAGAAATCCCAGTGTGGAGCACTCACTGGCTGAAAGAGGTGAGCCTTCCACCTCTCAGCCAATGAGTGGTTCTCACCATTCAATTCAATGGTGAGATTCGAGTGTGTCCTTTTCCAAAATGGCGCCATTTTGGAAATTCAAAGATGGCCGCCACGAGCTAATCATGGCTAGCGACATCATCGCCCCGCCCCCTTGATGGGATCACCTGGCTGTAGCATAACTCCCCCGCTAGAAGGAATCTGGTGCTGGTTCTGGGAAATACAGGGGGCCCTCATATTTTTTCCCCCTGTATTTCCAGAACCAGGACCGGCTCAGAGCCCTGTGCTGGTTGCGTTACCTACGGGGGACCCCTGTGTCATTTGTTCCCTGTATTTTGGCAACCAGGACAGGTTCTGAAAAGTCCGATGGTGGTTGTGCTTAATACAGGGGACCCCTAAGTAATTTGTCCCCTGTATTTAGCACAAAGCCCAATGCTGGTTGTCTTCTGGGGGGGAGGGTTACGTTTTTTTTATTTTTACACATTCAATTTTTAACATAGATGCGTAGATCTCCCTGCTGCATTCGTCCATCTTAGACTTATTGATTTGATTTTCCCAGGTGCATATGCACTACCAATATGCCCTCTGTCACCCTCTGATGCCCCCTTTGCACTGCACCGCTGCCACTACCCCACATGCCTACAGCCATCTCGCACTCTGCACCTCCCAAACCAACCTCCTGTGTGCTGTCCCCTCTTCCACCTGCGTTAGTGTACCATTTTGTTGCCCTTCTCCCCTGCAGGTGGCCCGGTTTGCTCATCCAAACCCTGATAGTTAATACATTTTTAAAAAGCTATGAAATTCCATAGACAAAAAACCTTACGGTTTCATATGTCCCATTAAGGCTGCTTAGACATGATCTGAAAATTCACAAAACCTATTGATTTTTTGCCACTCAAACTTCAAAAAGCAATGAAATTACGATCATTATATGCAGTATATATATATATATATAAAAGCAAAGAAAGAAAGTATATCACCATGCGCAGTATGTTAGTCCAATGGTAATATGGAAGTGTGTCCTCTTATTTTCACATATGTCTCAAAGTTTGCAGCTCCCATTTCAATTAAGTCCTCCTCCTCAGGAGTACACGCATGGATCTCTGGTCAAAGAAGCAAAATGGAGTGCGCACCACAATAAGTAGAGGATAACAAATATTTAATTATAGTACATAAAAGACTTACACATAAAATTTCACATTCCGGTATACATGATCACAGCCAGCATTGGGAGACACAGTCACAGCAGTATGGTAAAGCTGCTACAAGCATCCGTCTCATCCGCAGTTCAGGACGGCTTCCTAGCCCCGGATCTAAGCACAGGACTCCACTTCCCATCAGGCACTGCCACAGCGTCTTGACATCACCAGCAGCCATGCATGACTTTTTCTTTGTCAATCTGCCTGGAAGGCCAGCATCCCGGAGTCGCCTCTTCACTGTAGACATTGGCATTTTGCGGGTACCATTTATTGAAGCTGCCAGTTGAGGACTTGTGAGGCATCTATTTCTCAAACTAGAGACTCTAATGTACTTGTCTTCTTGCACAGTTCTGCACCAGGGCCTCCCACTTCTCTTTCTACTCTGGTTAGAGCCTGTTTGTGCTGTTCTCTGAAGGGTCTAGTACACATCGTTCTAGGATAAGTCCAGTTTCTTGGCAATTTCTCACATGGAATAGCCTTCATTTCTAAGAACAAGAATAGACTGTCGAGTTTCACATGAAAGTTCTCATTTTCTGGCCATTTGGAGAGTATAACGAACCCACAAATGTGATGCTCCAGATACTCAACTAGCTCAAAGGAAAGCCAGTTTTATAGCTTTTGTGCTAACATAATTGCACAACGGTTTTCAAGGGTTTTCTAATCATCCAACGAATGATAGTGTATATACAGGTTGAGTCTACCATATCCAAATATTCTAAAATACGGAATATTCTGAAATACAACATATTTTTAGCATGACTCAGAAAGTGAAACCTTTGCTTTCTAATGGTTCATTGTACACAAACTTTGTTTAAAGAACAAAATTATTAAAAATATAGTATAAAAGAACCTTCAGACTGTGGGCCTGATTCAGATCCGCTCGCAAGTGCTATGCGTTCGCAAGCGGGTCGATGGTGGGGCAATATGCACGTGCCGCACACGTGCGCAAGCCCTGTAGTGAGTGAGAATTTCTGGGGGTCGCTACAAACGGGGTGGCTCATTTTGTAGGCGGGGAGCGGATGGCTGGTCAAACGGAGGCATTCCTGAAGGAACTCCTGCCACTCATGATGTCGTGATGTCAGTAGTGAGCTTCCTGCTCTATTAGAGCAGGAAGCTCACTGGGGCTTGCAGGAACGAGACCCTACCCCAAGGGTCTCGTCACAAGCCTGATGGTCGCGACCATCACGACAATCACCTTGCCACTTGCAAAAGCTGTGGGTGTTCACCCACAGCTTAGCAAGCGGCCAGGAGGCCGGGTAAAAAATAAAAAGCGGCCACCCTGATTCAGAGCGAGCGCTTGCTTTTTGCGAGCACCTCTGAATCAGGCCCTGTGTGTATAAGGTGTAGATGAAACCTAAATTAATTTCGTGTATGTACACAAACTTTTTTTGATGCACAAAATTATTACAAATATTGTATAAAATTACCTTCAGTGGTAGATACATTTGCCCTAGGTTTTTGACCTATGTGTTCTAAAAAGCCCCCAGGAGAAAGTCTGCACTAAAGCAGATTTGAGCTTCGGCTTTTGGAAAAGCCGGTTTGGGACCTGGGGGTGTGGATGTGAGGAGAGGGTGGGCTCCATCCACAACCCACTCCAGGTTTTGGTTTTTGGCCTGTTAGCAGGCTCATTAAGCTCTGCACCTGGAACTGGCTGATATAGGCTGTGTCTAATTGTAAGGGAGTGTCTGATACCAGGGAGAGCAAGCATGCTGGCTGGCTCAGAGACACTTGGTGAAACTACCTGTAAGGTCTGTGCATGTGCTTGTGTTGATGGTGGAGGCAGTAGGCCCCACTTTTTCTTTAGAGAGGGAACCTCTTGTTTAGTTAGTGCCCAGATGGGCTAGTGTTTACTTTTATGTTTTGTTTTTCCTTCTACTTGGCACAATAAAGACTGGCACTGACCAATTAGCACGAGACCTAGACTGGTGTACTATTTTCCGGCTGCTGTGTGTGTGTGAAGAGGGAGTCCATCTACCCCAGGAGAGGGACCCCTAATCCAGTCCTGTTACAATTGGTGGAGAATGCGGGCAAGCACATACTGAAAAGTGCGGCAAGGAAAAATTTGTCCTTCAAAAACTTAAAAGGGCAGACACGTGATTGTTGAATCCCTGGAGGTGGCATCAGCCAAAGCTCAGAGAGGCAAGGTTCAGCTTCCAACCAGCACCTGGAGGTAAAATGGGGGAAAAGCCCTGCTTCAGACTACAGCAGCTCAGCAGGAAACAAACAAAATCCAGCAGGAATCCACCAGGGTGCAGCTATTAGCCTTGGAGACAGCCCAGAGGCAATAACAAGTCACTCTCGAGGAAACTCGCTAGGCCTTAGCGGAAAACCATCAGGCCTTAGCAGTAAATAGCCAGGCCATCAAAGAGATGGTTCAACACCTAGTAGCCTGACCTGGAGATGCTAATACTGGTCCTCCCACCGCCACTCACTCCATACGAGCCAGTCACTTCCTCCAAAAGATGACTTCGGGCGATGATGTGGAGGCATATCTCGTCACATTTTAGAGAATGGCCGAAAGGGAGATTTGGCCCAAGGAGCAAAGGGCAAGTCTGGTAGCACCTTCTCTGTCTGGGGAGCCACAAAAGGCCTATTATGATTTGTGCCTGGCCGATGCTAAGGACTATGTGAAACTGAAACGGGAGATCCTAACTCGCTTGGGGGTCACAACATTTGTTCGTGCCCAATGAGTCCACTGCTGGGAGTTCCAAATCGACAGACCTCCACGCTCGCAGATGCACGACCTCATCCATCTATCCGCCAAGTGGCTACAGCCCAAGACACCGACGGGACCACAAATCGTCGAATGAGTCATAATGGACCGGTATCTGCGATCCCTACCTGCATCCTTGCGCAAGTGGGTGAGCCATTCCGACCCTAAGTCCACCGACCAGTTAGTCAAACTGGTGGAGAGGTATGTAGCAGCTGAGGAGTCTGCCCCGCCGAGCCCCAATGGCGCACCGGAGAACTCCCAACAACAATGGTAAGACTGTTACTGGGGAGAAGGGTGCTGGGTGGTGGAACATGCCTAAGACTGAGGGTGGGGGACCTGAAGACAGGCTTGCTAGGCCAGGAAGGTTCCTGCCCTGCAAACGACTACACATTAATGTGACTCAATGTTTCCGATGTGGTGTCTTCGGCCATATAGCAGCTAATTGTTCACTTACCTCTGAGCCCATGCAATGTGATGCTGCTTTTGTCAACCGCAGGGGATCTTTCTTTGTGCAGCTAGCCTGTACTGCTGACCGGCAGGCTGAGACTGATAAACACCTGTTTGTACTCACTGTGGAAGGCAGCTATGTAGAGGCTCTGGTAGCCTGGTTACACTTTTGAGATCTGAGCTGGTGACCCCTTTGAAATATAAGGAAAAAACTGTTGGTGTGGCATACATGGGGATACTCTGTATTATATTACTGCCGAAGTGAACATCAAGACACCATGAGGTACCGCGGTAGTCTCCGTGGGTTTGGTACCGGGCTTAATGTATGATGTAATATTGGGAAGAGACTTTCCTCACTTCTGGAAGTTGTGGGAAAGCCGTTTTTGCACTGTGGTAAATCACCCTGTCTCATCTGAAAGGGTGACTGATGTAGTGGTGGAGTCAGAGATGTTCCCATTTTCTAGCATGATTGGCAAAATAGAGAATGCAGAGCGTGATGGTGGCTCACCAAGTGTTGTAGAGCCCATTGATTGTTTGCTGGATTTAGAGGTCAGAAGAGAGGTCTTTGCCGTAGAGCAGTTAAATGACCCTACTCTGGTGAAAGCCAGGGAGAATGTCAGGGTGGTCAACTGTAAACCCATAGATCCCAATAGTCCCTTGACGTACCCTCACATGGTAATATGTCAGGACCTGTTATATCAGATGACTAAGAAAGGGGAGTAGATTGTGGAACAATTAATAGTTGCCAAAGCTTACAGGAGAATGGTGTTAGATCTGGCCCATGGTCATATAACGGCAGGCCTCCTAGGGGTAGAGAAAACCACTGAGCGGTTCTTGCAGAGGTGCTTTTGGCCCAGTGTCCATAAAGACATGTCTGACTTTTGCGCCTCCTGTCCTGAATGCCAGTGTCATGCTCCCAGACCACATTTCAAAAGTCCTCTAGTCCCACTTCAAATTATAGAGGTACCATTTGAAAGGATAGCTATGGACTTGGTTGGACCCTTGTTGAAGTCTGCCCGGGGACATCAATATATTCTAGTAATTCTGGACTACGCTACCAGATACCCGGAAGCGATACCACTATGCAATACATCTACCAAGTCCATTGCCAGAGAGCTGGTCCATGTTTTTAGCAGGTTGGGAATACCTAAAGAGATGCTAACTGATCAGAGTACACCATTCATGTCAAAAGTTATGAAGGAGTTGTGCCGCCTGTTTAAGATTAACCAGTTAAGGACCTTGGTTTATCACCCCCAAACCTATGGACTGGTCGAGAGGTTTAACAAGACCTTAAAACATATGTTAAAGAAAGTAGTTGACAAAGATGGTAAAGATTGGGATTATTTGTTGTCTTATCTGCTGTTGGCCATAAGAGAGGTTCCCCAATCCTCCACCGGGTTTTCACCTTTCGACTTGTTATATAGGAGACATCCAAGAGGGTTACTAGACATTGCCAAGGAGACATGGGAAGGGCAGTCCTTATAAAACAGTGATTGAACATGTTTCCCAGATGCAAGACAGAATTGCGACTGTAGTGCCGATAGTTAAGGAGTACTTGGGGAGCACTTGGAACAGGCCCAACTAGCACAGCAGAGGGTATATAACCGCAATGCACAGTTAAGAAACTTTGCTCCTCGGGACAGAGTGTTGGTTTGGTTCCTACTGTAGAAAGTAAGCTGTTGGCTAAGTGGCAAGGGCCCTTTGAGATCTTAGAAAAAGTGGGACAGGTAAACTATAAAGTTTACCAGCCGGGGAAAAGAAAACCTGAACAGATATATCATGTGAACCTGATAAAACCCTGGAAGGATAGAGCGGCACTGTCAGCCGTCCAAGCCCCTCCAGTAAAACCCAGTTCCCTGGTACCCAAAGTGACCGTGGCAAAAACCCTGTCAGCCAGTCAACAGCAGGAGGTCAAGGAATTTTTGATTCGAAATAGGGTACTGTTTTCTGATCTGCCAGTAAAAACCACAGTCATCAAACATGACATAGTCACTGACCCGGGGTTAAGGTTAACCTAAAGCCCTATAGGTTGCCTGAAGCCAAAAGGGAATCTGTGTCAAAGGAAATTAAAAAATTTTTTAGAATTGGGGGTAATTGAAGAATCACATAGTGAGTGGTCCAGTCCCATTGTGTTGATTCCAAAGCCCGATGGCAGTGTGCTTTTTTGTAATGACTTCCGAAAGCTGAACAGTGTTTAAAAATTTGATGTCTACCCGATGCCAAGGGTGGATGAACTAATTGAAAGGCTGGGGACAGCAAGGTATTTAACCACTCTGGACCTAACCAAAGGGTATTGGCAAGTGCCATTAACCAAAAATGCCAAAGAAAAAACAGCTTTTTCTGCGCCAGAATGGTTGTTTCATTATAAGATGTTACCCTTTGGGCTACATGGGGTGCCTGCTACCTTCCAAAGAATGATGGATAGGATTCTAAGACCCCATAGACGATATGCTGCGGCTTATCTGGATGATGTGGTCATACATAGTCCTGATTGGCAGTCTCACTTACCCAAAGTACAAGCAGTGTTAGACTCCATCCTTAAGGCAGGTCTGATGGAAAACCCAAAAAGTGTTGTCTAGGGATGGAGGAAGTAAAATATCTGGGGTACACCATTGGCAGAGGTTTGATAAAACCACAGCTCAATAAGATTGAGGCAATATAGAACTGGCCACGACCCCTCAATAAGAAGCAGGTGAGAGCCTTCTTAGGGATCACTGGATACTATAGGAGGTTCATACCCAGTTTTGCCACCATTGCGGTCTCACTTACTGATCTTACCAAGGGCAAAAAAAACCCATGGTGGAATGGGGTCTGGAAGCGGAGAAAGCTTTCCAAGAATTAAAAATAGCCTTATGTGCCCAACCTGTTCTGGTAACCCCTGATTTTGACAAAGAGTTTGTGGTACAAACCGATGCATCCGGTGTAGGCATCAGAGCCATCCTGTCCCAAAGCAGAGAGGGTGAGGAACACCCTATTTTTTACCTGAGCAGGAAATTGAATACCCATGAGAGAAACTATGCCACAGTGGAAAGGAAGCTTTGGCCATAAAATGGGCATTAGAAACTATCAGGTACTATTTGGTGGAAAGAAAGTTCAAATTGATTACTGACCATGCCCCTCTGAAATGGATGTCTGAAAACAAGGACAGTAACGCAAGAATAATGAGGTACAAACCTTAAAGTTTTCAGTAGAGCACAGGCCAGGAAGCCAGCTGGCCAATGCAGACGCGTTGTCATGCTTACATTGCTTGGGGGCTTCAGTTGTTCCGCTCCACAGGTCAAAACAAAGGGGGGGAAATGTGATAGGATCACTGGTAAAGTGGTCAGTGGTAGATACATTTGCCCTAGGTTTTTGACCTATGTGTTCTAAAAAGCATCCAGTAGAACGTCTGCACTAAAGCAGATTTGAGTTTCGGCTTTTGGAAAAGCCGGTTTGGGACCTGGGGGTGTGGATGTGAGGAGAGGGTGGGCTCCATCCACAACCCACTCCAGGTTTTGGTTTTTGGCCTGTTAGCAGGCTCATTAAGCTCTGCACCTGGAACTGGCTGATATAGGCTGTGTCTAATTGTAAGGGAGTGTCTGATACCAGGGAGAGCAAGCACGATGGCTGGCTCAGAGACACTTGGTGAAACTACCTGTAAGGTCTGTGCATGTGCTTGTGTTGATGGTGTAGGCAGTAGGCCCCACTGTTTCTTTAGAGAGGGAACCTCTTGTTTAGTTAGTGCCCAGACGGGCTACCGTTTACTTTTATGTTTTGTTTTTCCTTCTACTTGGCACAATAAAGACTGGCGCCGACCAGTTAGCACAAGACCTAGACTGGTGTACTATTTTCCGGCTGCTGTGTGTGTGAAGAGGGAGTCCATCCACCCCAGGAGAGGGACCCCTAATCCAGTGCTGTTACAATTTATATATACAGACACTTTTTTTTTTACATTGTTACTGTTTTTTATGTAGCAATTTTATAGCAGCACCGTCTGTCCATACTATGGACCATATTCAATTAGTTTTGCCCCCACGGAAAAGATTCGCCTGCCTAACTTTTCGCCATCACCGCATGTTTTGTACCCGGAAACTTATCGTGCACGTCCCCGCTATTCACCGTATTCAATTACAAAACACGCAAAAATGGCAAGCGGCGAATTCAGAACAGGCGAAAAGTGCTGTCAAAATTGGGGAAATCAGCCTGAACCCCCCAAAAAGATGCACTAACATTGGGGATCAATGTAGATGTGTCCAAATAGCCCTAATAAAACTTTTTGGGGTACTTGCTTTCAATAGCTTCTTAAAGCTGTCTTTGCACAAGTGGTGAAGAATGGCATAAAACAGTATTTTTGGTGAAAATAAGTAGTCCTGTCAAATTTGGGGTACATGAAAATGGGTGCTAGCATCTATTAAAGTCTCTAAAGTGAAGTTTTAAAAAATTTGAAAAATGCACCTGTAGCAAGCATCTGCAATTCTAAAAACACCTGACCCATCCTTGCAGACCCCCAATAACTCTATTTCGCTAGTTTTTATGCTTGTCCTCCTACTTTGTGCTTTTTCGCCCCCAAAATTAGAGTACTTTTTTGGGGTGTTCTTAGGTTTATTCCTGGGATTTTTTGATGTCCTTCGGGGAGCTGTCCCAAGGGTTCTGAGTGGTTCCCCACCTTTGCACCCCGGAAAAAAACTGTTGCACTTCTTTTCCCCTGCTATTCAGAGGTGAATCTTTTTCGCCTATTATATTGTATTGACTTTCCACGTAGGCGAAAACCATCTGGAATTGAATACGGAGATAAGTTTCCGACCACACAAAAAGACGTGATCGGCGATTCTTTTTCACTGAAAACGGCTTTTAGCTTCTAATTGAATATGGCCCTATGTCTGTTGATTATTGTGCAGCGTCATCTGCTTGTTTTCTTCAACGTTGTCTCCACAGAAGACTATCTTTGTGCTTAAGATGGGAACACATTATAAAATGCGTGTACCGAGAGATGGAAAAGAGCGATGTATCGATACATCGTGCGCGCCGTACATAGTGCACGATCTGGTGTACAACACCACAATATATTGTTACATGCTGCATGTAGCAGCATGGCATTGTTCATTGTATAAACAAAGGCAGTTGGGGTTTCCAGTTGCCTGGAAACTCCCCTTCCCTAGCCCTCACCATGATGATCACAATAGAAATAGTTTATAATGCTAACTAAAGCTGTATGTTTTTAAGATCCCATCAATAAAACAAATTAAATAATTAGCACCACTTGTTTAGCTTTTAAAAAGTGTGAGCCAATAATTAATACACTTTTGCAACAACTAAGAGATCTGGAAAACATGCACTGTTAGGGGTGCATTGAAATAGACCATCTATAGGGTCAGTTATTAATACTGTATAAACTTACCTCTCAGGAATGCCCAATAAAATCCACACTCCCCGCACCCATTTGCTCTGCGTCTCCATGCGGTAACCATTGGGATGCATGCCAGTAAGACTTGAAAGCATGCACAGTACTTACAGCATTGGCCAACTGCATCCTATTGATTCCTACCAGTTGCAAGTCGCTATTTAGACAATAACCCCTCACAATGTCTCTGAGTTACATGGCTAACAGATCTCTTAACAATTCCTAACCTGAGTTTGAACATAGGTTGCCCTGATTGTTTTATCGCTCTCTCCTCTGACTCCACTCTATCAACATCACTATCGGCCTCCCACTCCGTCATCTGTCCTCCGTCACAGAAATAGGAAATCCCAAAACAAATAAGGATGAGAAGAACCCTGGAACAAAATAAAGACACAAAAACAGATCGCCACTCCATTGCTGGAATAGTAATCTGCACACGTCTCTAGCTCTGGTGTTGTACTGCAGTTTTTATTAGTTCTCCCGTAACAAGCTCGCAATCGACAGGTCCACGTAGTCTGTCTCGACTTCGCCTTGTACTTCCTTTGAGTGGTTGACCAGTGGGTGGAATGGACCCAGGTATCTCTTTCTGCTACCTTCAAAGATGTGGTACTTGTCATCAACAGCTGGTACGGACCTCCCCACCGGTCTGTCAAACAACCTGAGCGTAAGAAATTTCGGATCATAACATATTCTCCAGGCTCAACATCATGACAGTTTGTTTCTGGCATATCAGGTAACAACAATTTCAGTTTCTGTTGCTGCTGTTTCAGCTGTCTACTCATTTTTAAAAGATATTCCACAGTAACCTCATTATTACTCTTCAAATCATCCTGTAGACTTATAATCAGATGAGGTTGCCTCCCAAACAGTATCTCAAAGGTGGACAGATTAAGAGGAGATCTGGGAGTGGTTCTGATGCTACGGAGGACGAGCGGTAAGGCTTCTGGTCATCCTAACCCAGTTTCAGCCATGATCTTTCTCAGTTTGTTCTTAATGGTACCATTTACCCTCTCCACCTTTGCACTGGCTTGCGGTCGGTAGGGAGTGTGAAGTCTACTATTGATACCCATAAGCTTACACATGTTCTGGAAAACATCACCAGTGAAATGAGTACCCCTATCACTTTTTATGATTCTAGGGATACTGTATCTGCATACAAATTCCTGAACAATCTTTTTAGCAGTAAAAACAGCAGTATTAGTGGCAGCTGGATATGCCTCTACCCAATTAGAAAATACATCAGAACAAACTAATACATACTTGAGATTCCTGCAAGGTGGTAATTGGATGAAGTCAATTTGTATTACCTGAAAAGGACCATCTGTTGGAGGGATATGGGATGGTTCGGTGGGTATTGTCTTCCCGACAAGTCAGACAGGACATTGCTCTCTTTCCAGCTCAAGAAGAAAAGCCTGGAGCACACCAATATGCTCTGACCAACTTGCACATACCTTCTTTTCCGAGGTGAGTCAGACCATGCGCTGCCTCAGCCAGGCTTGGGTAGTTTGCCTTGGGAGCAACAGGCCTACCTTGTCCATCTCTCCAGAGTCCGGAGGACTCCCGACCACATCCCTTCAATCTCCAGACCACCTTTTCCTTTAGGAAACACAAATCTTGCATTTCAATTAATTTCTGTGTGTCTATTGTCTGGAAGACCATCACGTTGTTAGTTGTTATGTTCATGCATGACCCTGCTGCCCATTTGGCAGCTTCATCTGCTCTGTTATTGCCCATCGACACTGGGTCTTTTTCGCATGTGTGGGCTCTGCATTTGATGACAGCTACTGCCTTTGGTAGCTGGATTGCTGTCAGAAGTCCTTTTATGTGATGTGAATGTGTGACTGGTGTGCCTGCTGCTGTCATAGAATTCCTAAGATGCCAAAGAGCCCCAAAATCATGTACTACCCTGAAGGCATACCTAGAGTCAGTGTAGATATTAGCTGATTTACCTTCTGCCAGCTCACATGCTCTCCTTAATGCCACCAGTTCAGCCACCTGGGCCGAGTGAGGTGGACCAAGTGGTTCAGCTTCTACAACATCCTTGTCATTTACAACAGCATAACCTGTGCATAATTCTCCTGTGTCTGTCTGTCTATGACAACTCCCATCTGTATAAAACATCAAATCTACATCTTCTAATGGTGTGTCACATATGTCTGGTCTTGCGGTAAAGGTCTGATTCAAATATTCCATACAATCATGTGTCAGTATACCTGCAAAACTCACCTTCAACCAGAGACTCACCTTCCTCCACCCTTTGTGCATCTCGAGGCACATATGGTAAGTATGTTGCTGTATTTAATGTATTGCACCGTTTAATGGAAATATTTGCAGGTGCCATTAGAGCTAGTTCCCATTTCGTGAACCTTGCTGACGAGACATATCTGGTTTGGGCAGAATTTAACAAAGCAGATACTGCATGTGGTGTATAAACAGTTGTTTCATGCCCTAATACTACATCCTCGCTCTTATTTACCAGAAGAGCAGTTGCAGCTACACTTCTTAAACACGTTGGGAGTGATCTTGCTACAGTGTCCAATTGTGCATTGTAGTATGCTACAGGTCTGCTAGCGTCACCATGTTTCTGTGTGAGGACATCTGCTACGCAGCCATCAGCTTCCGTATAATATAATTCAAAGGGTTTTTCATAATCTGGTATTCCCAATGCAGGTGCTCTTGTCAGACTATCCTTAAGGTTAAGGAAAGCCTGCTCTGTCTCCACAGTGTGTGTGACACGATCGGGTTTTGAGGATGAAACTAAGGCCCTCATTCAGAGTCGATCGCTAGATATAAGCGATCGCTCTGAATGAGGGCGGCCGCTTGTGGTGTGAAGTGTGGCCTCCTGGTCACTAACTAAGCTGTGGGTTACCACCCACAGCTCTAGCGAGCGACCAGGTTGATGGTCGTGATGGTCAGTACCATCGCGACCATCGGGGCTTGCGACGAGACCCTAAGGTTGGGTCTCGGCAAGCATAAGCCCCAGGGAGCTTCCTGCTCTGATCGAGCAAGAAGCTCCCCACTGACATCATTGATGATGTCAGTGGGGCCACCCCCAAATGGCAAGCATTACTTCGGGAATGCCTCTGTTTGGCAACCCCCCCCCCGCCTGCCTCCCAAACCAGGCGAGCTGTCAATCACCATCAGCAGCTCGCCCACTTTGGTGCGAGACTTGTAGCGACAGAGCGCCCATCGCTAGCCGGGTCTCGCGCATGCGCAAATCGGAGCTGGCTCCGACGTGCGCATGCCCAGTGGGCAAACATCAACCCGGTTGCGAGCGCTCAGTGGTTGCGACCCGGTGTGAATAAGGCCCTAAGTCCTACAATGGTAATGCCAACATAGAAAAACCTGGGATCAACGTCCTGCAGTACCCACACATGCCCAAGAAGGTACGGATTTGCTGCTGGTTTTGTGGCAGTGTCATGGTCTGTATGGCCTGAATTCTGGGCCTGATTCAGACCCGCTTGCGAGCGCTGAGCGCTCACAAGTGGGTCGATGGTGCCCTAGTGCGCATGTGCACAATGGAGGGAGCTCCGTCGTGCGCATGCGTGAGACCCGCATAGTGACAGCCAAGCCGTCGCTATGGGTCTCCCACCAAAGGGGGCGTGATGTCGATGGTGAGTGACAGCACTCCCCCTTTGGTGGGCGTTCCGGGGGCATTGCTGCCCAGATGGAGGCGTTCCCATGGGAATGCCTACCATCTGGGGCTGGCCCCACTGACATCACTAGTGATGTCAGTGGGAGTGCTTTTGGGTCTGATAGAGCCAAAAGCACTCCTGGGCTTGCGGCAGTGAGACCCTACCACAGGGTCTCATTGCAAGACCGATGGTCACGATGGTCTTGACCATCGCGACCATCTTTTTGGCCACTCACATAAGCTTTGGATGGTCACCCACAGCTATGTGAGCGGCAAGGAGGCTGCTCCAATTTTAGGTAGGAGGGCCCTGATTCAGAGTGAGCGCTCTTGTCAGAGCGTCCAGCTCTGAATCAGGCCCTCTGTCTGTTGTCAAGTGTCTTAACCCCTGGGTTAGACAGTGTCCCAAGTATTTAACCTTAGTCTGGCATGGCTGTTATTTGTCCTTTGCAACCTTGTGCCCTGTTTGTGACAGATGAAGTAACAACAGTTTAGTATCATTTAAACATGACATAAATGAATCAAAGTACAACAACAAATCATCTACATATTGAATGAGGACAGACCCATTGCTTGGTTGAAAAGATTGCGAACAGTCGTGTAAGGCCTAAATACTGGGGCTATCTATGAAACCCTGGGGCAATTGTTTCCAAGTATATTGTACCCCTCTGTAGGAGAATGCAAATAGGTATTGACAGTCATGATGAAGAGGAACAGAGAAGAAAGCAGAACATAGATCAATGACAGTGATGTGGGTTGCAGACGGTGGATTGGGCACTATGGGGAATTGACTTTCAACAACTTTGTTAACCCCCCCTAAGATCCTGTACTAATCTATAGCCCCTCCCCCCAGCCTTCTTTACTGGAAAAATGGGACTATTGGCTGGACTAGTGGTATGAATTAAAATCCCCTGTTGCAGTAACCTCTCAATTATGGCATACACCCCTAGCTCTACCTCTGGCTTTAATGGGTACTGAGGGATTTTTGGAGCCTGGCTACCACTCTTCAAGTTAACCATTACAGGAGCTACATTTGCCATCAATCCCGTTTCCTGTCCATCTTTGGTCCAGAGGGAACCTGGTATTTGTTGTAACATTTCTTTTACCTGAGAAGGACTCTGTTCTAGAATGGCAGAGTGCAACATTAACCTTTGTGGTTTATCCAATATATCCTGTACCTCATGGGCAACTTTCTCCGGTATATCTAGGTATATACCATCAGGGGTACAGTATATGAACATCCCATTTTACACAGCAAATCCCTTCCCAGCAGATTAGTAGGAGCTGATGCTGCCAGGAGAAAGGTTTGCAGCGGCCCGATAGTAACTTCTGCAGATCTGGTTAGAGGGTAATGCTGTACCCTCCCCGTTACTCCCATTGCTGCTATGGTTTTGTTGGTAACCTGTAAATTAAATGGAGAATTTATCACTGATCTGTTCGCCCCTGTATCTACAAGAAAAGTGTGTTTAGTACCATATATATCAACTGTCATTGTAGGTTCTTCCCTAGTATTCTCAGTTAACCTGACTGGCTGTAGACTACAGGTATGACCTGACCCCTAGCACTGACAATCATCCTCCAGCAGAGCATTTGCTGTCACTATGTGGGTGGGTAACTTTTGGAGATGTCCAGAATCTTGTGAGTACCCTCTCTGTGTGTATCAGGTGGCCCCTGATTTCTCACTCAGCAAACCCTTCTTAGGTGTTCCTCTTTATTGCAGTTAAAACACCTTATTGTATAGCTACATTGCTGGTATGTGTTGTAAGGTTGTGGCTGTATGTATGATCCCTCTAAAGCCTGAATACTTACTGCCATTAACTTCTCACTCTGTGCCTCCTTTCTTTCTGCAAATGTTCTTGTCATGTTCTATGGCAGACTCTCTAAGTGCATCTACAGTTATTCCTCTCCAGTTAGGTAGAGAGGTTTGCACTCTGGTCTTTAGATTGTCTTTAAGACCATCCATTAGTATCGTTACATCTACCTCCCTGTGGTGTACATCATCCTTTATATCTGCTATCCCTGTGTACTGGGTTATTGCTAGCAGCGCTCTGGCAAAATAATCTGCTGAAGATTCACTATCCTTTTGTTTAATAGTGAAAATTTTACTCCTGTTCATTACCACTAGAAAATATATAGCCAACTGTGTGATTATACATTTTATATTCAACTGGTTATCCTCATCAGTTAAGGATTCATCCTCCTCCAATACGCAATCCTTAATAAACTTTTGTACATCAGTATTGGAAGGTAGACAGGCCCTTAATGCCACTCGCCAATCTTTATTAGTTGGCTCATAAGCATTACCTAAATCTTTAACACATTTCTGGCATTTGGCTAACTCTTTCCTAGAGTCTGGGAAGTTTGACATAATTGAATGTAATTCTGCTCTCGTCCATGGACTATGCATTGCTACAGTCCTGATAGGAACTATACCATCTTTGTCCGGTTTCCCATTGGGAACTGCTATCGTACGGACAGGATGCATACCTACCACATCACTATGTTCAGGAATTGCTGGACTTACTGTTTCGGCACTCAGGATGTTCCCTCTCCTACTACGCTCCACACTAGTCTCACCAATTTCAGCTGCTGTCCCTGCTGGTTGGAGCGCTGCCTTTCCTTGTCTCTGTTGAACATCTGGCAAATTAACTGCTTGGGAAATGTCTGAAATTACAGTAGGTTCATCATCTTCTACAATAACATTTTCCTTGAGGTGACTTAAAACAGGGTATAGGTTACTTATTACAATTTTTTTGTTTTTGGTATCGGCTGTACTTCCACCTGTGGCTGCATAAGGCGGCGGAGGTGCGCATGCACTATCTTCTTTGTGGATGGTAAGGCTACCTTGCAGCGTGGGTATGCTACCTGGCGGCATCTTGCTTTGCGGCATGAGTATGCTGTTGGGCGGCGTGCTACTATGCCATGTGTGTGCACTATTTTGCGGCATAAATATGCTACTTGCGGCGTGTGCATGCTGCCTAGTGGTGTGAGTGTGCTGCTTTGCGACATACATATACCACCGTGCCATGTGTTCCCCTCGTGCTGTCATAACTTTAAACAATCATTATACTTTACTCTTTTCTTCAAGATTTGACTAAACATATGTTATCTATAACAGTATTTAGTACCTCCAAATAGAAACTGCCAACTTTAGGAAAGGGTTTCATACATCTTTTGGTCATCTTGACCCATATGTCGCAGTACGTTGTAGCATACATGCCATATTTCACATTCATTATATACCTTGCCAAACCGGCTGGCCCTTCCATTAGCAGCATCTCCTCGACCATCCCTAGTGACTGCTTAGCACCCATCTGGGACAATGCTTTGCTACTTTCGCTAGAGATTTCGACCGGTAGACAAATTCACAAGCTGCGTCCACTCACTTCCTCCCACTGTGCACATCCGACCGCTAAGCGTGTTTTGCCAGTTTTACACAATGAGGAGCAGAAAATAACCTATGCAACTTTTCTGCCTTCCAGCACAACCCTTTGCCACAATTACAGTTTTATACGCAACTATGCGGTGTGTACACAACCGTGCGATCCAATCACATTGATTATAGACACTAACTTATCGCTTTGCGATTACTATTGGGTGTGCCTGCTGAAAACAACTACCGGTTTTTGCCAAAAACAGAAATACCTCATTTTGCTGCCAGTATACCTGCTGTGTATACCTACTCGGTAGTAGTTGTGCCTTGTCAGACACCAACCAGGTCTCTCCTGTCTCGTACTAAAACCTTTTCCATTTTTATTTTCCCTTATCACATCACAAGCATACTTTCACATTCATATACCTTTGTTTTCTGCGCAGAAAAATGCTTTCCCTTGTGGCAATACCTATTCAGAGGTTTTAACAAGTGATACAAGACTATCTATCAAAACAATTGTTTAAATATTTGGCAGTAATACAGGGAAGATGCATACGCTATTTGCGAATCGCCTATTGCAGCGCAAAAATGACAATAAAAGAAACAGACTTTTCTCTCTTGTCCCTGGATTCTAATCAGCGCTCCTTAGATCACCCAAAAACA
The DNA here is from genome assembly GCA_031769625.1 of Taudactylus pleione. Taxonomy (NCBI): domain Eukaryota; kingdom Metazoa; phylum Chordata; class Amphibia; order Anura; family Myobatrachidae; genus Taudactylus; species Taudactylus pleione. Next base: position 350,741 of record JAUIMM010001794.1, read on the forward strand.
GATATTCGGTTTTACAACACAGAGAACAAAGCAGGTTTTAAACAGATTGCATTCTTACCCGTATGTGATGCGTCCACCCTTTGTTGAGGAATTGAAATCCGGTCGCTTTGAGTAATTTCCAGTAGCGTGACCTCAAGGCCGAGCCCCCATCTATTGATTCCTACCAGTTGCTAGTTGCTATTTAGCACTGCAAGTTGCTTAAGAAAGAATTGCTTTCCAGTTCAATCGTGTGGTTCCAAAGCACAAAAATGTATTTATGTAAAGAAAAAGTAACACGATGAAAGATTTAAAAATTTGAGTAAAAAGCTATTTAAAATAGTACAAGCTGATACATACGCATGCTCACTGGTCCCAGCATACAGTCATCAATCCAGAAGTCTGCGGTCGCAAGAAGATGTCTCAACACTGGGACCGGGACACAGCTTATATACCTTATAGATTTCAGAGTTAACAAAGGGACTAGTTGACAGGTTTCCATTGGTTCTTGCTTCTGGATAATCTGGTCATTGGTCGGTCATACGGTGTCTTCAGGGGCAAGGCTCAGTACTCCAATGGTCACATTGTGTAGCTTACCACCGAACAAATGGTTAAAACTGGCTACAACACTGCACATAAGTAATATCATTCTAAGCAATATCTCCCTATCATCCATAACTAGCGGATGCATGATGTGACTTCTTTGCCGATAGATATGGATGTCTGCAAATAAACAGGGATTTAGTATGATACCAAACATGACATGTCCACTGTATTCTAAACATTTGATCTCGTTTAAGTACATATTACATAATAATTATTAACTAACAAAATCTTTAATAACTCTGATTATTAACTATAATGTGTAGGAACCCTTTTATATTTATGCATTCGCATGTGGTCATCAGTGTATTGAAAATAGCAAATGTGCGAATGTCTGTATGTGAATATGCGTATGAGCATCTATGTGTACGTATGTGGATACTATGAATACCTAATAATCTGTATACCCAAATGTCGCTATTTAGCGTTGTAAGTCGCACAAGAAATAATTGCTTTCCAGACTTTGAGTGTGGTTCCAAAGCACAAAAAGTTATTATTCACATTAAAGCATTCAGTTACACGCCTTGATCTAAAATACAATTAGCGCAAAAGATTATACATTCACAAGGTACAGTCGATACATATGCAGGCTCTCTGGATCCATATTTCCTGGCATCAAAGGTGAAGCCTCCGTCAAAAGAAAGAACAAGATGACTGACTACTGGAAATAGAGCGCTTGAATATATACCCTTACAGGGAGTAGGCCATACAATGGAAACGAGTTGGCATAATCCCATTGGTTCTTCCTCTTGGTTCTTCTGTAACGATGCAGTTCATAGGTCAGTTTGTACAGTAGGGGTTCAGCCCTACAATGGCTCTTTGTGTATCTTTTCCCACCGAAGAACAAGTCTAAACTGGCTAATAAACATCACATTACAAAGTACATTTCAATACCTAACTCTCTATGATTCATAACTTGCAGACGCATGTTGTGATCTCCTTGCCAATGGATCCAGAGATCTGCAAATAGACAGTGGTTTAGAATGACACCAAACATGATCTGCTTATTATGTACTAAACCTCAGATACAGTCATTTCACAACTTAATTGATAACGAATAAAACCTTGGATATTAACCTTAATGCTAGGGAACCTTTCTGTGTAAGTGTGCAATGTGTAAGTTTAGAGATATTTAAGTAAAGACGCTAGTATGCATTGTGCATCTACGTGTTTATGGAGTACATCATGGTACGTGCTTTACGGGGTTGTTCATATTATATGTATTAATAAATGTACATATTGTAGGGACTTTTAATGTAGAGCAGTGTCAGACGCACGACTATCATAATCATAACATAGCGCCGTACACGAAGTTATCATGAAGGCGCCGCAAGATGGCGTCGGGCGGACAATGCAAAATGGTGTTGTGCAGATATTAATTTTACAATTTAGGTCTCAGCCAGTCATCCGGCTTTGACAGTCCACCCTTTGATAGCAAACAATATGCTATCACACTCTGGTCTTAAAGTTTATTTAGGCTTACAGTATGACATATTATTTAATGTTATATTATGGGATGGCACAAGGTGGTCCTTTAAACCATCAATAATGTGTCTCTGAGTGGGACATAAAACTACCCTTATACGCACACCGCGAATCATGGGAAAGATGTGGGGATGCATCTAACCAATAAAGGAAGTCTTGAAGGGGCTAGGTACTTACATTATATAGGATGTTTAAAATAACATTTAATAATACATTTCATGCATGGCTAAATCTATACATCATCTGATGGTGCATTCTAGTTCAGGATTGTAAAACAGTTCTTCATTTACCTTGGTATTCATACTATCATTTTTTACCACCATCATGATTTCATATTCCCGGTTTGCCTTAGCATTACTTTTTCCACATTTCAGCACAGTAGGAACACACCTAACACATAAACCAATTACTAAGATGGCAAACTATATGAGGATCAGGAGCTTACCTACACTAGCAACCATCTCCTGGACCCAATCTCCTAGACCGGAGAACCGTTTCACTGGGTTCAACCAAGAGAACCACTCTTTTACCTTTTCCTCTACTTCAACCACTGAATCATTATGGTTCTTCTGAAATTCCCATTTTAGCTGCAGAATTTCGTCCATTTCCGGTCTATCACCTCCTTGCGCTCACTAGTGTTATTTGTGATGTATGTGCAACACTTTACACCAAATTGGGTGGCTAAAGTCACACAGTACCCTCCAGTGACAGCAGTTAAATAATTTAATACTAGTCTACGTTGCACCAGTTCTTTCTTGTAGGCCTGTAACTCTTGACCTGTGTACCTAAATGTCTCATCATACATCTCTGTGATATTATCTATTAATTTAGCAAGATCTTGAATATATCTGAAATTTAAAGTACCCCGAGCGATCCTGGTCGGATCCAATGCTACTAAAACTTGAAAGCCAGTTGTTTTACTAATCAACTGTGTGGCTTTATGTACTTCACCAGGTATCATGTTTCTTTTGTCTCGGTGTTCATACTGTGTGTGAAGATATGGTGATGGTGTGTTTTTGTGAATACCAAGCATTTCACCATGTGTAAAGGTCATAACCTCTGGGAGTACCCTTCCCAGGTAACTTAAACCTTCTGAACTCGGAGAGAGCCACTTATATGCTTTACTTCCACATATAAAACACACATCATTGAGGAGAACGTAAGGGATAGAATGCATCATAATCATCAAACACATTTCCCTAACAAATGATCCTATCTCAGGTTCTCCCATCTGAATAACACACGTTTCTGGTTGTATAACCCTGGCACAGTACCCTTCTGGTACTCTGCCAACCATTTCTTTGATGTTACTTAATGTATACCGATACCGGAAGTGTCTCCCACTTAATCTAATTATGCGTAAAAGTTCAAAATTTATAGGTTCATTATCACCTCTTAGTGAGAAGGTCATCGTCTGGTTATTCCCAGTCACCTCCCAACTTCCTGGTTTGATGAAGTTGGTGATGTTCAAACACAAAAGTGATTTATCTACTTGGTACTGGTGGAGTTTAAAATGAGGTGGTTTGGGCATAAGAAATTTTCCATCCAACGTCTTCCCTTGTTGCAATTCTAAAACCTCAGAGATATTTAATGGAAATGGCACTAACCCTACAATATGTTGTCCCTGAGGCATGTGAGAGCACACCCAACAGTCAGTTTGGTTCAAGACTTTGCCCACCATAGTATGATAATCCTCTAAAGGATACCCACCCCAATACTGGTTATACTTAGGTTGGCACCATTGGATGCATTTATCATCAACTAGGGACCCACAAAACTCACAAATGCAATATTCCTCAGGCGATAAACCTTCACACTGCCTCCCAGTTTCCAGGTTAACAGATCTCTTAGCAATTACTGTACTAGGTTTGGTCAGATACTTCCCCGATTGATTTAGCACTACTTCTCCTGACTCCACTCCATCGATATTACCACCAACTCCCCTCTCCGTTCTCTGGCCCTGATTCAGAGCCGGACGCTCTGACAGAGCTCTCGCTCTGAATCAGGGCCGTCCCTCTGAATTTTAGAGTGGCCAAAAAGATGGTCGCGATGGTCAAGACCATCGCAACCATCGGGCTTGTGACGAGACCCTTGTGGTAGGGTCTCATTGCCGCAAGCCCTGGAGTGCTTTCGGCTCTATCAGATGTCAGTGGGGCCGGCCATGGGAACGCCTCCGTCTGGGCAGCAATGCCCCTGGCACGCCCACCAAAGGGGGCATGCTGTCACTCACCATCGACAGCACGCCCCCTTTGGTGCGAGACCCATAGTGACGGCTTGCCCATCGCTATCCGGGTCTTGCGCATGCGCACGACAGAGCCACCTCTGTCGTGCGCATGCACACTGGCTAACATCGACCCGCTTGCAAGTGCTCAGCGCTTGCAAGCGGGTCTGAATTAGGCCTTCTGTCCTCTGTCACAGAAATCAGACATCCCGAAACAAACCAGAATGATGAAAACTCTGTAAAAAGACACAAAAGTAACCCCAGCACACCACTTCATTGTTGTAACAGGGATCTACAAATTTCTTTAGCTCAGGTGTCTCACTGCAACTTTTAACCCTCCCGGAACAGGCTCACAATTGACAGGTCTACGTTATCTGCCTCAACTCCGCCTTGTCTCTCCATGGGTTGGTTGACCTTTTTACAGTGAGTGGAATGGACCCAGGTATCTCTCTCTGCCACTTTCAAGGAAGTTGTACTCATCAGCAACACTTGATATGGACCTTCCCATCGATCTGTCAGACAACCTGAACATAAGAAATTTCTGATCATAACAAATTCTCCAGGTTCAACATCATAACAGTTTGTCTCTGGCATGTCAGATGACAACAATTTCAGTTTCTGCTGCTGCTGCTGCTTCAACTGTTTACTCATTGTTATAAGATACCTTACAGTAACCTCGTTGTTACTCTTCAACTCTTTCTGCGGACTTATAATCAAATGAGGTTGTCTACCAAACAGTATTTCAAAGGGGGACAGATTAAGATGGGGTCTAGGAGTTGTCCTGATGCTATGAAGGACTAGTGGTAGTACTTCTGGCCACCCTAGTCCTGTTTCTGCCATGATCTTGCTTAGTTTGTTCTTAATAGTACCGTTCATCCTCTCCACCTTGGTGCTGGCTTGCAGTTGGTAAGGGGTGTGAAGTCTACTATTAATACCCATCAACTTACACATGTTCTGGAAGACATCACCTGTGAAATGAGTACCCCTATCACTTTCAATAATTCTAGGAATACCGTACCTGCATACAAATTCCTGAACAATCCTTTTAGCAGTGAACACAGCAGTATTAGTGGCAGCTGGATATGCCTCTATCCAATTAGAAAACACATCTGTACATACTTGAGATTCCTGCAGGTGGTAAGTGGATGAAATCAATTTGTATTACATGAAAAGGTCCATCTGTCGGAGGGATGTGAGATGGCTCAGTAGGGATTGTTTTCTCAATATTTTTCCTCAAGCAGGTCAAACAGGACATTGCTCTCTTTTCTGCTTGAGAAGCAAAACTCGGTGCACACCAGTATGCTCTCACCAACTTGCACATACCTTGCTTTCCCAGAGGAGTCAGACCATGCGCTGCCTCAGCCAGGCTTGGGTAATATGCCTTGGGAGCCACTGGCTTACCTTGTCCATCTCTCCAGAGTCCAGAGGACTCTTGCCGACATCCCTTGGATCTCCAGACTGCCCTTTCCTGGATGGAACACAAATTTTGCATCTCAATTAATTTCTGCATATCAATCATTTGGAAAACCATCATCTTATCAACTGGTATGTTAACTTTTAAACCTGCTGCCCATTTGGCAGCTTCGTCTGCTCTATTATTGCCCAGTGACACTGGGTGATCCTCACATGTATGGGCTTTACACTTAATGATGGCCACTGCCTTAGGCATTTGAATCACTGTCAATAGTCCTTTTATATGTTTTGAATGTGCGACTGGTGTGCCTGCTGCAGTCATAAAATTTCTTAGATGCCATAGAGCACCAAACTCATGTACTACCCCGAAGGCGTACCTAGAGTCAGTGTAAATATTAGCAGATTTGCCTTTTGCTAATTCACATGCTCTTCTTAGTGCCACCAGCTCTGCCACTTGGGCCGAGTGAGGTGGACCAAGGGGTTCGGCTTCTATGATGTCCTCGTCATCTACAACAGCATAACCTGTGCATAACTTTCCTGTGTCAGTTTGTCTATGACAACTCCCATCCATGTAAAATGTCAAATCTGCATTTTACAGTGGTGTATCACGTATGTCAGGCCTAGCTGTAAAGGTTGGATTCAAATAATCCATACAATCATGTGCGACTCTCCTCTCTCCACCCTTTGTGCATCCTGAGGCACATATGGTAAGTACATTGCTGGGTTTAATGTATTGCACCACTTAATGGTGATGTTTGCAGGTGCTATCAGGGCTAGTTCCCATTTTGTGAACCTAGATGAGGTGACATGTCTGGTTTGGGCTGAATTTAACAAAGCATATACTGCATGAGGTATATAGACAGTTGTATCATGCCCTAACACTATGTCTTCGCTCTTGTTTACCAAAAGAGCAGTTGCTGCTACCCTTCTTAAGCATATTGGGAGTGATCTTGCCACAGTGTCCAATTGGGCACTGTAGTATGCTACAGGTCTACTAGCGTCACCATGTTTTTGTGTGAGGACACCTGCTGCACAACTGTCAGCTTCCATACAATATAAAGCAAAAGGTTTATCATAATCAGGTATTCCCAATGCAGGTGCTCTTGTCAGACTGTCCTTAAGGTTAAGGAAAGCCTGCTCTGTTTCCACAGTGTGTGTGACACAATCGGGTTTTGAGGAAGAAACTAGTCCTGCAATGGTAAAGCCAAAATAGAAAAACCTGGGATTCATGATCTGCAGTATCCACACATGCTCAAGATGGTATGGATTTGCTGTTGGTTTTGCAGCAGTGTCATGGTCTGTATGGCCTGGATTCTGTCAGTAGTCAGATGTTGTAACCCCTGGGTTAGGCAGTGTCCCAAGTATTTAACTTTAGTCTGGCACGACTGTAATTTGTCCTTAGGAACCTTGTGTCCTGTCTGTGAGAGATGAAGCAACAGTAGTTTAGTATCATTTAAACATGACAGAAATGAATCAGAACATAACAACAAATCATCTACATATTGTATTAGAACAGATCCTTTGGCAGGTTGAAAAGATTGTAAACAGTCATGTAAGGCCTGGGAGAAGATACTGGGGTTGTCTATGAAGCCCTCGGGCAATCGCGTCCATGTGTATTGTACCCCCCTGTATGTGAATGCAAAGAGGTACTGAGAGTCAGGATGGAGAGGGACAGAGAAGAAGTCAGAACAGAGGTCAATGACAGTAAAATGGTTGCATTTGGTGGGATCTGCATGAGAATGACAGCTGGATTTGGCACTACAGGGAATTGGCTCTCTACTACCTTATTAACCCCTCTAAGGTCCTGTACTAGCCTATAACCCCTCCAACCACTCTTCTCGATTTCTCAATTATGGGATACACCCCTAACTCCACCTCTGGTTTTAAAGGGTACTCGGGAATTTTTGGAGCTTGCCTACCACTTTTTAGATTTACCATTACGGCAGCTACATTTGCCATCATTCCAGTGTCCTGTCCATCTTTGGTCCAAAGGGAACCTGGTATTTGAGATAACCTTTACCTGTGATGGACTTTGCTCTAGTATGGTAGAGTGAAGCATTAACCTTTGTGGAGTGTCCAATATATCCCTTACCTCGTGCGCAACTCTCTCTAGGATATCTAAAAATATACCATCTGGGGTACAATAAATGACACATCCCATTTTACACAACAAATCCCTTCCCAGAAGATTAGTAGGTGCCACTGCTGCCAGGAGAAAGGAATGCCTGGTATGCAATGGTCTGATAGTAACCTCTGCAGATTTTGTTAAATGATAATGCTGTACTTTACCTATTACACCCATTGCTGGTACTGTCTTGCTGGTAACCTGTAAATTGGATGGAAGTTTTAACACTGATCTGGTCGCCCCTGTGTCTACAAGAAAAGAATGTTTGGTACCAGCTACATCAACTATCATTACAGGTTCTTCCCTAGTATCCCCAGTTAACCTGACTGGCTGTAGACTACAGGTGTGACCTGACCCCTAGAGCTGACTCTCTTCCTCCAGTAAAGCATTTACTGCCACGATGTGAGCAGGTGATTGCTGGAACTGTCCTGACTGTTGTGGGTGCTCCCTCTGTGGGTATCTCGGTGTTCCCTGGTTTGGCGGTTCCCACTTTCTGGCTTTACAAAACCTACTTATGTGTCCCTCTTTGTTACAATTATAATACATTCGTGATTGACGTGTATTGAAAGGTTGTTGTTGTGTGGGTTGGGGAGTGTGGAAAGATTGTGGTTGTGTATGAGGATATGGGTTTGGAGGTTGTGTGGGATGAGTGTATGGTGTCTCTGTGTGATAAGAGTGCTGTGGTAATGTTTGCATTCCTTCCAGATCTTGAATACTAGCAGCCATTAGTTTCTCGCTCTGCATTTCTCTCTTCCTAAGGATGTTTTTATCATGTTCAATTCCCTGAGTGTGTCTACCATAACTCCCCTACACCCAGGAAGTGAGGTCTGAACCCTGGTCTTTAGAGTGTCTTTAAGACCATCCATAAGCACTGCTATGGTTGTTTCCCTGTGGTGTGTGTTGTCTTTTATGTCTTCTATACCTGTGTACTGGGTAATAGTCTGCAGCACTCTGGTGAAATAATCTGCTGCAGACTCACTCTCTTTCTGCTTAATTGTAAAAATGTTATTCCAGTTAACTACTACTGGGAAATATATGGCCAATTGGGTGACAATACGGGTTATGTTGTCCTGATTACCTTCATCAGTTATGGGACTGTCTCCATCCAATGCACAGGATGTGATAAACTTTTGCACATTGATATTGTGTGGAAGACATGCCCATAATACCACTCACCAATCTTTGTTGGTTGGCTCATGAGCATTACCTAAATCCTTTAAAAATCTCTGGTACTTTGCTAGATCTTTCCTAGGGTCAGGGAAATCTGTTATTATGGAATGTAGTTCGGCTCTTGTCCATGGACAATGCATCACTACATCCCTTATGGTCACTATATCATTTGCATCTGGATTCCCATTGGGAACAGTTATTGTCCGGATGGGATGGAAGCCTACCACACCACTACCTTTAGCCTTGCTATCTGGTGGAGGGTTCAGCCTATTACTACTACATATGGTATTAACAACCTCTGCTACTGTTACAGCGGGTGTTTAATACTACCTGCACTGGTGGGGCTACCTCCATTACTGGTACTAATGGGGCAGTTACCTGTGTGTGCAGTGATGATACATTTAACATTTGGGCAAACTGGGAAAGAGCTGACATTACAATAGGTTCATTATCTGCATCATAAACATGTTCCTTATAGTTACTTAGGAGAGGGTACAAGTTACTTGTTACATTTTTATGATTTTTGAGATTGACTGTACCTTCACCCCATCCGCATAGGGTGGAGGTGGTGTGCATGCACTACTAACAATCCCTTCGGCAATGCTACTTTGCTGGGCATGCATGCTCCCTTGTGGCGTGCACACAATGCTTTTTAGCATTGCATGCACACTCCATTGCTTTGTGCGCGCGATGCTAGTTTGCATCGCGTGCACACAACTAAGCCACATGTTCCCCTCATGCTGCCACAACTTTAAACAATCATTAAACTTTATCCTTTTCTTTAGAGATTTCACTAAACATAAACTATCTCTAACATTATTTAGTACTTCCGAATCAAATCTACCAATCTTAGGAAAAGGTTTTCTAAATTTCTTGGTCATCTTGACCCATATGTCACAGTACGCCATAACATACCTGGCTGAACCAACTGGCCCTTCCACCAGCAGCACATCATCGACCATTTCCAGAGATTGCTTCACACCTATCTGAGAAAACGCTTAGCAATTTCTAGAGAATTTCGATTGGTGAACGATTTTCAGTGAGCTACGTTCACACACTCCCTCCCGTTATGCACAGTTGGCCCACAGGGCATTACAGTCAGCTTGCACAATGAGGAGCAGAATAATTACCTATTGTAAATTATTCTACCTGCGGTGAATTCAATCCAAGCTTTGACCGCTCGCTTCATCCCGTTATGCACCACATTTCCGATAAGCGAAATGGTCTGTGTGCATAAACGAGCAGTAAAATACCCGCCTAGCAGATTATTTTACTTGTGATGAATTCACCTCAAGCTTCACCACTTGGCTTCCTACTTTGAGTTACTCCCAGCTTGTAGCATCTAGAAGTTCCAATAACTCCTAACCTTGCCAGCAGTTTCACTCCCACAATAACCCACTTCACAATCACAGTTTATATAACGATGTGGTTCGATCTCATTGCCCAAAGAACCTAACTGATCAATGGGCTTTGCGATTAATGGGTGTTGGACCGAGAAACCCCTTAGTTTCTCGATAACCACAATGTACCTGCTTTGTACACTGGCCCAGTAGTTTGTACGGCCCTGTCAGGCACCTACTGAGTTTTAACCTAGGCTTAACAGACAGTATCCACCACTTTATAATCACACGTTTCAATCACACACACCTTTTCTGCACAGAAAAAATTAAACCTTTTCCTGAAATATAGTAGTATAATTCAGAGGTTTATCAAGCAAGCTATGAAAACAATGACTGGTTGAACACGTGGCAGCAATACAGGAAATATGCATACGCTATTGTGCGTCTTACCCCCCCAATACAAAACTTTAACAATGACAGAAAACAAACTTTTCTTTCCTTGTCCCTGGATTCTAATCAGCGCTCCTTGAACTCACACAATAATGGATATCGGTCTCTCAACATTGAATGGTAGCAGGTTTTCGAACACAGGGTCTGATTCAGACCCGGTCGCGAGCGCTGAGTGCTCGCAACCGGGTCGATGTTTGCCCACTGGGCATGTGCATGATGGAGCCGGCTCCGTCATTCGCTTACGCGAGACCTGGCTAGCGATGGGTGCTCTGTCTCTCCGGGTCTCACACCAAAGGGGGCGAGCTGTTGATGGTGATTGACAGCTCACCCCGTTTGGTAGGCTTGACCGGGGGGGTGGCTTCACAAATGGAGGCATTCCCGAGCAAATGCCACAAGGCTCTCGTTCAAGCCTGAAGGTCGTGATGTTCTTGACCATTGCGACCATCAACCAAGAGGCCGCTCCAAAAAAAAAAAATGCCCAGATTCAGAGAGAGCGCTTTTTCAGAGCGTCTGGCTCTGAATCAGGCCCACAGTGCATTCTTTCCTGCTTATGGCACCGTCCACCCTTTGTTGAGAGATTGATAACCGTGTGTTATCGTGTAAAGTCCGGTAGCATGACCTCACTCTACAAGTCCCCAACTATGAATACCTAATAATCTTTATACCCAAATGTTGCTATTTAGCATTGTAAGTTGTACAAGAAATAATTGCTTTCCAGACTTTGAGTGTGGTTCCAAAGCACGAAAAGTTATTATTCACATAAAAGCATTCAGGACCTCATTCAGAGGCCTCCGTCAAAAGAAAGAACAAGATAACTGATTATAGAGCACTTGAATATATACCCTTACAGGGAGTAGGCAATACAATGGAAATGAGTTGGCATAATCCCATTGGTTCTTCCTCTTGGTTCTTCTGTATCGATGCAGTTCATAGGTCAGTTTGTACAGTAGGGGTTCAGCCCTCCAACGGCTCTTTTTGTATCTTTTCCCGCCGAAGAACAAGTCTAAACTGGCTAATAAACATCACATTACAGAGTACATATCAATAACTAACTCTCTATGATTCATAACTTGCAGACGCATGTTGCGATCTCCTTGCCAATGGAACTGGAGATCTGCAAATAGACAGTGGTTTAGAATGACACCAAACGTGGTCTGCTTATTATGTACTAAACCTTAGATCTCATATACAGTCATTTCACAACATAATTGATAACGAATAAAACCTTGGATATTAACCTTAATGCTAGGGAACCTTTCTGTGTAAGTGTGCAATGTGTAAGTGTAGAGATAATTGAGTAAAGACGCTAGTATGCATTGTGTGTCTATGTATTTTTGGAGTACATGATGGTATGTGCTTTACGGGGTTGTTCATATTATATGTATTAATAAATGTACGTATTGTATTGTGGGGACTTTTAATGTAGGGCAGTGTCAGACGCACAATGCTAATAATCATAACATAGCACCGTACATGAAGGTATCGTGTAGGTGCCGCAAGATGGCGTTGGGCGGACAACGCAAAATGGCATAATGCAGATATTAATTTTACAATTTAGGCCTCAGCTAATCATCTGGCTTCGACAATACACATACGAGCATCTATGTGTGTGCATTATGTGTATCAGTGTATGTGTGTGGTGGGTTCGCATTTGTGCGCATTGGATTGCACAACGCAAAGTAGCGTTCAATTTATTCGCCATCAGACTATAAATGACTAGATCATCAGATAATAATTGTAAGCGATCACATCCAATTATTTGACTTTGACAATCCATATCAACATTGCGTGAGATTCTGAATCAGGTCCATTGACTTATAAACTATAGTGACCATATTGCTGTTTTTTTTTTAATTAAAATAATAAACATAATAATCTGCATATAACACGTTATACCTCCCAACATTTGGATAGATGGAATCTCAATATCGTGCATGCACCTCCCAAAATATTACACTGACCACATGATAACAGTAACAACAAAAACAAAAAAAGGAAAATGATAAATCTCTAAATAAAGGCTATTAATAATGTTATTATATGAAGATCGTGTTGCATAACATATAGCACTGAAGTGCTCAATATGGTATTTCATCCATGCTGAAATCAGTGTTGTTGAAATAAAGCAAGAAGCTGTATATGTATAAAATTGGATAGTGTGAAAAGATGTTAAACATGCAATGCTGCATTCAGTCATTAGATGGATTTTACCATGTCACAAAATCACCATATAACAAAAGCAGATGGCACGTGTGATGATTGTAAAAAAGTATTAAGACAAGGACAGCAAATAGGATTGTCAATGAAACATGTTAAACACCTAAAGCTGGGTACACACTATACAATCCGTCTTACGATATATAGTTTTGTCACGGACTGGAACAATATCTCATACAGATCATGCAGTTTACGCCAGATCCGTCGTTCATCCCATTGTCCCATCTGCTGTTCTGCAGAGCAGATGGGACAATGCAATGCAGGGGCAAATGCAAGATATCTAGAGGGGAGATTCCAAATGCTTGATTTTAGAGCAGGTGTGGCCTGTCCATGAAGAGGGAATATTTAGTACTTAACCAGCTATAATATACTTCATACGAAGTATATTGTATGTAATATTTTTGACATATACATATACAGGACCGGCGATCACAGTAAGCCATTATGTGTGGAAATAAGGCCATCCTGTCTGAACTGGATGTTTTTATTTCAGATGTGGGCTCCATTCCAGATAAAATTAGCAACTTTGGGAGTCTGGGGGAGCATCAAAAGAAACTTGCACTCTATACAATGGTCTCCTTATGCACTAGATTATGCACTCTAGTACACATACTGTAGGCAAAACTAGGATCAGGTAATGGGTGGTGCCAGTCTTAGCATTATATATATATATATATATATATATATATATATACAGAGGAGTAGCATAGACCATGGCGTCTGGAGAAAGTGCATGTCGTAGCGCCCCCCTCCCTGCACTCAACTGTGCTAGTGGGGTATGGCCAGCATGCCGGGGAATACTGAAATGAAGAGAAAAACAGCATACAGTGGCCGTATCATGCTGGGCATTGAGGTCCCATTGGGGGAATAAAATATTAAGGGGTAGCTCCTTTTGCACTGTTTTATTTATATATACACCATTAGTTCAGGTCTCTTAATACAGTATTTTTAAAAGACCTTTCAAATAACACTATGTGGTCAAGCCTGGGAACACCTCATTACTTTACATAGCAAAGCAGTGACTTTTTTTTAAACTCGTACCTGCCAATAAGAAAAGGAGAGGAGGGGTGGTGATAGAAGCCAATAAGAAAGGAGAGGGGAGGGACAAAGAGTTGATCAGAGAGGGGTGGTGACAGAAGCTAATAAGAAAGGAGAGGGGAGGGACAAATAGATGATCAGAGAGGAGGGGTGGTGGCAGAAGCTAATAAGAAAGGAGAGGGGAGGGACACAGAATTAATCAGAGAGGGGTGGTGACAGAAGCCAATAAGAAAGGAGAGGGACACAGAGTTGATCAGAGAGGGGTGGTGACATAAGCTAATAAGAAAGAAAAGGGGAGGGACAAAGTTGATCAGAGAGGGGTGGTGGCAGAAGCTAATAAGAAAGGAGAGGGGAGGGACAAAGAGTTGATCAGAGAGGGGTGGTGGCAGAAGCTAATAAGAAAGGAAAGGGGAGGAACAAAGTTGATCAGAGAGGGGTGGTGGCAGAAGCTAATAAGAAAGGAAAGGGGAGGGACAAAGAGTTGATCAGAGAGGGGTGGTGACAGAAGCTAATAAGAAAGAAAAGGGGAGGGACAAAGAGTTGATCAGAGAGGGGTGGTGACAGAAGCTAATAAGAAAGGAGAGGGGAGGGACAAAGAGTTGATCAGAGAGGGGTGGTGACAGAAGCTAATAAGAAAGAAAAGGGGAGGGACAAAGAGTTGATCAGAGAGGGGTGGTGACAGAAGCAAATAAGGAAGGAGAGGGGAGGGACAAAGAGTTGATCAGAGAGGGGTGGTGACAGAAGCTAATAAGAAAGGAGAGGGGAGGGACACAGAGTTGATCAGAGAGGGGTGGTGGCAGACGCTAATAAGAAAGAAAAGGGGAGGGACAAAGAGTTGATCAGAGAGGGGTGGTGACAGAAGCCAATAAGAAAGGAGAGGGGAGGGACACAGAGTTGATCAGAGAGGGGTGGTGGCAGAAGCTAATAAGAAAGGAGAGGGGAGGGACACAGAGTTGATCAGAGAGGGGTTGTGGCAGAAGCTAATAAGAAAGAAAAGGGGAGGGACAAAGAGTTGATCAGAGAGGGGAGGTGACAGAAGCCAATAAGAAAGGAGAGGGGAGGGACACAGAGTTGATCAGAGAGGGGTGGTGGCAGAAGCTGATAAGAAAGGAAAGCGGAGGAACAAATAGTTGATCAGAGAGGGGTGGTGACAGAAGCTAACAAGGAAGGAGAGGGGAAGGACAAAGAGTTGATCAGAGAGGGGTGGTGGCAGAAGCTAATAAGGAAGGAGAGGAAAGGAACAAAGTTGATCAGAGAGTGGTGGTGACTGAAGCCAATAAGAAAGGAGAGGGGATGGACAAAGAGTTGATCAGAGAGGGGTGGTGACAGAAGCCAATAAGAAAGGAGAGGGGATGGACAAAGAGTTGATCAGAGAGGGGTGGTGACAGAAGCCAATAAGAAAGGAGAGGGGAGGGACAAAGAGTTGATCAGAGAGGAGGGGTGGTGGCAGAAGCTAATAAGAAAGGAGAGGGGAGGGACTAAATGTTGATCAGAGAGGGGTGGTGGCAGAAGCTAATAAGAACGGAGAGGGGAAGGACAAAGAGTTGATCAGAGAGGAGGGGTGGTGGCAGAAGCTAATAAGAAAGGAGAGGGGAGGGACACAGAGTTGATCAGAGAGGGGAGGTGGCAGAAGCTAATAAGAAAGGAGAGGGGAGGGACACAGAATTAATCAGAGAGGGGTGGTGGCAGAAGCTAATAAGAAAGAAAAGGGGAGGGACAAAGAGTTGATCAGAGAGGGGTGGTGGCAGAAGCTAATAAGAAAGGAGAGGGGAGGGAAACAGAATTAATCAGAGAGGGGTGGTGGCAGAAGCTAATAATAAAGAAAAGGGGAGGGACAAAGAGTTTATCAGAGAGGGGTGGTGACAGAAGCTAATAAGAAAGGAAAGGGGAGGGACAAAGAGTTGATCAGAGAGGGGTGGTGGCAGAAGCTAATAAGAAAGGAGAGGGGAGGGACAAAGAGTTGATCAGAGAGGGGTGGTGACAGAAGCCAATAAGAAAGGAGAGGGACACAGAGTTGATCAGAGAGGGTTGGTGACAGAAGCTAATAAGAAAGAAAAGGGGAGGGACAAAGTTGATCAGAGAGGGGTGGTGGCAGAAGCTAATAAGAAAGGAGATGGGAGGGACAAAGATGATCAGAGAGGGGTGGTGGCAGAAGCTAATAAGAAAGGAAAGGGGAGGGACAAAGAGTTGATCAGAGAGGGGTGGTGACAGAAGCTAATAAGAAAGAAAAGGGGAGGGACAAAGAGTTGATCAGAGAGGGGTGGTGACAGAAGCTAATAAGAAAGAAAAGGGGAGGGACAAAGAGTTGATCAGAGAGGGGTGGTGACAGAAGCTAATAAGAAAGGAAAGGGGAGGAACAAAGAGTTGATCAGAGAGGGGTGGTGGCAGAAGCTAATAAAGAAGGAGAGGGGAAGGACAAAGAGTTGATCAGAGAGGGGTGGTGGCAGAATCTAATAAGGAAGGAAAGGGGAGGGACAAAGTTGATCAAAGAGGGGTGGTGACAGAAGCCAATAACAAAGGAGAGGGGAGGGACAAAGAGTTGATCAGAGAGGGGTGGTGACAGAAGCTAATAAGAAAGGAAAGGGGAGGGACAAAGAGTTGATCAGAGAGGGGTGGTGGCAGAAGCTAATAAGAAAGGAGAGGGGAGGGACAAAGAGTTGATCAGAGAGGGGTGGTGACAGAAGCTAATAAGAAAGGAGAGGGACACAGAGTTGATCAGAGAGGGGTGGTGACAGAAGCTAATAAGAAAGAAAAGGAGAGGGACAGAGTTGATCAGAGAGGGGTGGTGGCAGAAGCTAATAAGAAAGGAGAGGGGAGGGACAAAGAGTTGATCAGAGAGGGGTGGTGGCAGAAGCTAATAAGAAAGGAAAGGGGAGGAACAAAGAGTTGATCAGAGAGGGGTGATGGCAGAAGCTAATAAGAAAGGAGTTGGGAGGGACAAAGTTGATCAGAGAGGGGTGGTGGGAGAAGCTAATAAGAATGGAAAGGGGAGGGACAAAGAGTTGATCAGAGAGGGGTGGTGACAGAAGCTAATAAGAAAGAAAAGGGGAGGGACAAAGAGTTGATCAGAGAGGGGTGGTGACAGAAGCTAATAAGAAAGAAAAGGGGAGGGACAAAGAGTTGATCAGAGAGGGGTGGTGACAGAAGCTAATAAGAAAGAAAAGGGGAGGGACAAAGAGTTGATCAGAGAGGGGTGGTGACAGAAGCTAATAAGAAAGGAAAGGGGAGGAACAAAGAGTTGATCAGAGAGGGGTGGTGGCAGAAGCTAATAAAGAAGGAGAGGGGAAGGACAAAGAGTTGATCAGAGAGGGGTGGTGGCAGAATCTAATAAGGAAGGAAAGGGGAGGGACAAAGTTGATCAAAGAGGGGTGGTGACAGAAGCCAATAACAAAGGAGAGGGGAGGGACAAAGAGTTGATCAGAGAGGGGTGGTGACAGAAGCTAATAAGAAAGGAAAGGGGAGGGACAAAGAGTTGATCAGAGAGGGGTGGTGGCAGAAGCTAATAAGAAAGGAGAGGGGAGGGACAAAGAGTTGATCAGAGAGGGGTGGTGACAGAAGCTAATAAGAAAGGAGAGGGACACAGAGTTGATCAGAGAGGGGTGGTGACAGAAGCTAATAAGAAAGAAAAGGAGAGGGACAGAGTTGATCAGAGAGGGGTGGTGGCAGAAGCTAATAAGAAAGGAGAGGGGAGGGACAAAGAGTTGATCAGAGAGGGGTGGTGGCAGAAGCTAATAAGAAAGGAAAGGGGAGGAACAAAGAGTTGATCAGAGAGGGGTGATGGCAGAAGCTAATAAGAAAGGAGTTGGGAGGGACAAAGTTGATCAGAGAGGGGTGGTGGGAGAAGCTAATAAGAATGGAAAGGGGAGGGACAAAGAGTTGATCAGAGAGGGGTGGTGACAGAAGCTAATAAGAAAGAAAAGGGGAGGGACAAATAGTTGATCAGAGAGGGGTGGTGACAGAAGCTAATAAGAAAGTAAAGGGGAGGGACAAAGAGTTGATCAGAGAGGGGTGGTGACAGAAGCCAATAAGAAAGGAGAGGGACACAGAGTTGATCAGATAGGGTTGGTGACAGAAGCTAATAAAAAAGAAAAGGGGATTGACAAAGTTGATCAGAGAGGGGTGGTGGCAGAAGCTAATAAGAAAGGAGATGGGAGGGACAAAGATGATCAGAGAGGGGTGGTGGCAGAAGCTAATAAGAAAGGAAAGGGGAGGGACAAAGAGTTGATCAGAGAGGGGTGGTGACAGAAGCTAATAAGAAAGAAAAGGGGAGGGACAAAGAGTTGATCAGAGAGGGGTGGTGACAGAAGCGAATAAGAAAGAAAAGGGGAGGGACAAAGAGTTGATCAGAGAGGGGTGGTGACAGAAGCGAATAAGAAAGGAGATGGGAGGGACAAAGAGTTGATCAGAGAGGGGTGGTGACAGAAGCTAATAAGAAAGAAGAGGTGAGGGACAAAGATTTGATCAGAGAGGGGTGGTGACAGAAGCTAATAAGGATAGAATGGGGAGGAACAAAGAGTTGATCAGAGAGGGGTGGTGACAGAAGCGAATAAGAAAGGAGAGGGGAAGGACAAAGAGTTGATCAGAGAGGGGTGGTGGCAGAAGCTAATAAGAAAGGAAAGGGGAGGAACAAAGAGTTGATCAGAGAGGGGTGGTGGCAGAAGCTAATAAGGAAGGAGAGGGGAAGGACAAAGAGTTGATCAGAGAGGGGTGGTGGCAGAATCTAATAAGGAAGGAAAGGGGAGGGACAAAGTTGATCAAAGAGGGGTGGTGACAGAAGCCAATAAGAAAGGAGAGGGGAGGGACAAAGAGTTGATCAGAGAGGGGTGGTGACAGAAACTTATAAGAAAGGAAAGGGGAGGGACAAAGAGTTGATCAGAGAGGGGTGGTGGCAGAAGCTAATAAGAAAGGAGAGGGGAGGGACAAAGAGCTGATCAGAGAGGGGTGGTGACAGAAGCTAATAAGAAAGGAGACGGACACAGAGTTGATCAGAGAGGGGTGGTGACAGAAGCTAATAAGAAAGAAAAGGAGAGGGACAAAGTTGATCAGAGAGGGGTGGTGGCAGAACCTAATAAGAAAGGAGAGGGGAGGGACAAAGAGTTGATCAGAGAGGGGTGGTGGCAGAAGCTAATAAGAAAGGAAAGGGGAGGAACAAAGAGTTGATCAGAGAGGGGTGATGGCAGAAGCTAATAAGAAAGGAGTTGGGAGGGACAAAGTTGATCAGAGAGGGGTGGTGGCAGAAGCTAATAAGAATGGAAAGGGGAGGGACAAAGAGTTGATCAGAGAGGGGTGGTGACAGAAGCTAATAAGAAAGAAAAGGGGAGGGACAAAGAGTTGATCAGAGAGGGGTGGTGACAGAAGCTAATAAGAAAGTAAAGGGGAGGGACAAAGAGTTGATCAGAGAGGGGTGGTGACAGAAGCTAATAAGAAAGGAGAGGGGAAGGACAAAGAGTTGATCTGAGAGGGGTGTTGACAGAAGCTAATAAGAAAGAAGAGGGGAGGGACAAAGAGTTGATCAGAGAGGGGTGGTGACAGAAGCTAATAAGGAAGGAGAGGGGAGGGACAAAGAGTTGATCAGAGTGGGGTGGTGGCAGAAGCTAATAAGAAAGGAAAGGGGAGGAACAAAGAGTTGATCAGAGAGGGGTGGTGGCAGAAGCTAATAAGGAAGGAGAGGGGAAGGACAAAGAGTTGATCAGAGAGGGGTGGTTGCAGAATCGAATAAGGAAGGAAAGGGGAGGGACAAAGTTGATCAGAGAGGGGTGGTGACAGAAGCCAATATTAAAGGAGAGGGGATGGACAAAGAGTTGATCAGAGAGGGGTGGTGACAGAAGCCAATAAGAAAGGAAAGGGGAGGGACAAAGAGTTGATCAGAGAGGGGTGGTGGCAGAAGCTAATAAGAAAGGAGAGGGGAGGGACAAAGAGTTGATCAGAGAGGGGTGGTGACAGAAGCTAATAAGAAAGAAAAGGGGAGGGACAAAGAGTTGATCAGAGAGGGGTTGTGACAGAAGCTAATAAGAAAGGAGAGGGGAGGGACAAAGAGTTGATCAGAAAGGGGTGGTGACAGAAGCCAATAAGAAAGGAGAGGGGAGGGACAAAGAGTTGATCAGAGAGGAGGGGTGGTGGCAGAAGCTAATAAGAAAGGAGAGGGGAGGGACAAAATGTTGATCAGAGAGGAGGGGTTGTGGCAGAAGCTAATAAGAAAGGAGACGGGAGGGACACAGAATTGATCAGAGAGGGGTGGTGGCAGAAGCTAATAAGAAAGGAGAGGGGAGGGACACAGAATTAATCAGAGAGGGGTGGTGGCAGAAGCTAATAAGAAAGAAGAGGGGAGGGACAAAGAGTTGATCAGAGAGGGGTGGTGGCAGAAGCTAATAAGAAAGGAGAGGGGAGGGACACAGAATTAATCAGAGAGGGGTGGTGGCTGAAGCTAATAATAAAGAAAACGGGAGGGACAAAGAGTTGATCAGAGAGGGGTGGTGGCAGAAGCTAATAAGGAAGGAGAGGGGAAGGACAAAGAGTTGATCAGAGAGGGGTGGTGGCAGAATCTAATAAGGAAGGAAAGGGGAGGGACAAAGTTGATCAAAGAGGGGTGGTGACAGAAGCCAATAAGAAAGGAGAGGGGAGGGACAAAGAGTTGATCAGAGAGGGGTGGTGACAGAAGCTAATAAGAAAGGAAAGGGGAGGGACAAAGAGTTGATCAGAGAGGGGTGGTGGCAGAAGCTAATAAGAAAGGAGAGGGGAGGGACAAAGAGTTGATCAGAGAGGGGTGGTGACAGAAGCTAATAAGAAAGGAGAGGGACACAGAGTTGATCAGAGAGGGGTGGTGACAGAAGCTAATAAGAAAGAAAAGGAGAGGGACAAAGTTGATCAGAGAGGGGTGGTGGCAGAAGCTAATAAGAAAGGAGAGGGGAGGGACAAAGAGTTGATCAGAGAGGGGTGGTGGCAGAAGCTAATAAGAAAGGAAAGGGGAGGAACAAAGAGTTGATCAGAGAGGGGTGATGGCAGAAGCTAATAAGAAAGGAGTTGGGAGGGACAAAGTTGATCAGAGAGGGGTGGTGGCAGAAGCTAATAAGAATGGAAAGGCGAGGGACAAAGAGTTGATCAGAGAGGGGTGGTGACAGAAGCTAATAAGAAAGAAAAGGGGAGGGACAAATAGTTGATCAGAGAGGGGTGGTGACAGAAGCTAATAAGAAAGTAAAGGGGAGGGACAAAGAGTTGATCAGAGAGGGGTGGTGACAGAAGCCAATAAGAAAGGAGAGGGACACAGAGTTGATCAGATAGGGTTGGTGACAGAAGCTAATAAGAAAGAAAAGGGGATTGACAAAGTTGATCAGAGAGGGGTGGTGGCAGAAGCTAATAAGAAAGGAGATGGGAGGGACAAAGATGATCAGAGAGGGGTGGTGGCAGAAGCTAATAAGAAAGGAAAGGGGAGGGACAAAGAGTTGATCAGAGAGGGGTGGTGACAGAAGCTAATAAGAAAGAAAAGGGGAGGGACAAAGAGTTGATCAGAGAGGGGTGGTGACAGAAGCGAATAAGAAAGAAAAGGGGAGGGACAAAGAGTTGATCAGAGAGGGGTGGTGACAGAAGCGAATAAGAAAGGAGATGGGAGGGACAAAGAGTTGATCAGAGAGGGGTGGTGACAGAAGCTAATAAGAAAGAAGAGGTGAGGGACAAAGATTTGATCAGAGAGGGGTGGTGACAGAAGCTAATAAGGATAGAAAGGGGAGGAACAAAGAGTTGATCAGAGAGGGGTGGTGACAGAAGCGAATAAGAAAGGAGAGGGGAAGGACAAAGAGTTGATCAGAGAGGGGTGGTGGCAGAAGCTAATAAGAAAGGAAAGGGGAGGAACAAAGAGTTGATCAGAGAGGGGTGGTGGCAGAAGCTAATAAGGAAGGAGAGGGGAAGGACAAAGAGTTGATCAGAGAGGGGTGGTGGCAGAAGCCAATAAGAAAGGAGAGGGGAGGGACACAGAGTTGATCAGAGAGGGGTGGTGGCAGAAGCTGATAAGAAAGGAAAGCGGAGGAACAAATAGTTGATCAGAGAGGGGTGGTGACAGAAGCTAACAAGGAAGGAGAGGGGAAGGACAAAGAGTTGATCAGAGAGGGGTGGTGGCAGAAGCTAATAAGGAAGGAGAGGAAAGGAACAAAGTTGATCAGAGAGTGGTGGTGACTGAAGCCAATAAGAAAGGAGAGGGGATGGACAAAGAGTTGATCAGAGAGGGGTGGTGACAGAAGCCAATAAGAAAGGAGAGGGGATGGACAAAGAGTTGATCAGAGAGGGGTGGTGACAGAAGCCAATAAGAAAGGAGAGGGGAGGGACAAAGAGTTGATCAGAGAGGAGGGGTGGTGGCAGAAGCTAATAAGAAAGGAGAGGGGAGGGACTAAATGTTGATCAGAGAGGGGTGGTGGCAGAAGCTAATAAGAACGGAGAGGGGAAGGACAAAGAGTTGATCAGAGAGGAGGGGTGGTGGCAGAAGCTAATAAGAAAGGAGAGGGGAGGGACACAGAGTTGATCAGAGAGGGGAGGTGGCAGAAGCTAATAAGAAAGGAGAGGGGAGGGACACAGAATTAATCAGAGAGGGGTGGTGGCAGAAGCTAATAAGAAAGAAAAGGGGAGGGACAAAGAGTTGATCAGAGAGGGGTGGTGGCAGAAGCTAATAAGAAAGGAGAGGGGAGGGAAACAGAATTAATCAGAGAGGGGTGGTGGCAGAAGCTAATAATAAAGAAAAGGGGAGGGACAAAGAGTTTATCAGAGAGGGGTGGTGACAGAAGCTAATAAGAAAGGAAAGGGGAGGGACAAAGAGTTGATCAGAGAGGGGTGGTGGCAGAAGCTAATAAGAAAGGAGAGGGGAGGGACAAAGAGTTGATCAGAGAGGGGTGGTGACAGAAGCCAATAAGAAAGGAGAGGGACACAGAGTTGATCAGAGAGGGTTGGTGACAGAAGCTAATAAGAAAGAAAAGGGGAGGGACAAAGTTGATCAGAGAGGGGTGGTGGCAGAAGCTAATAAGAAAGGAGATGGGAGGGACAAAGATGATCAGAGAGGGGTGGTGGCAGAAGCTAATAAGAAAGGAAAGGGGAGGGACAAAGAGTTGATCAGAGAGGGGTGGTGACAGAAGCTAATAAGAAAGAAAAGGGGAGGGACAAAGAGTTGATCAGAGAGGGGTGGTGACAGAAGCTAATAAGAAAGAAAAGGGGAGGGACAAAGAGTTGATCAGAGAGGGGTGGTGACAGAAGCTAATAAGAAAGGAAAGGGGAGGAACAAAGAGTTGATCAGAGAGGGGTGGTGGCAGAAGCTAATAAAGAAGGAGAGGGGAAGGACAAAGAGTTGATCAGAGAGGGGTGGTGGCAGAATCTAATAAGGAAGGAAAGGGGAGGGACAAAGTTGATCAAAGAGGGGTGGTGACAGAAGCCAATAACAAAGGAGAGGGGAGGGACAAAGAGTTGATCAGAGAGGGGTGGTGACAGAAGCTAATAAGAAAGGAAAGGGGAGGGACAAAGAGTTGATCAGAGAGGGGTGGTGGCAGAAGCTAATAAGAAAGGAGAGGGGAGGGACAAAGAGTTGATCAGAGAGGGGTGGTGACAGAAGCTAATAAGAAAGGAGAGGGACACAGAGTTGATCAGAGAGGGGTGGTGACAGAAGCTAATAAGAAAGAAAAGGAGAGGGACAGAGTTGATCAGAGAGGGGTGGTGGCAGAAGCTAATAAGAAAGGAGAGGGGAGGGACAAAGAGTTGATCAGAGAGGGGTGGTGGCAGAAGCTAATAAGAAAGGAAAGGGGAGGAACAAAGAGTTGATCAGA
The DNA here is from genome assembly GCA_031769625.1 of Taudactylus pleione. NCBI lineage: Eukaryota > Metazoa > Chordata > Amphibia > Anura > Myobatrachidae > Taudactylus > Taudactylus pleione. The sequence goes on from JAUIMM010001794.1 coordinate 374,573, forward strand.
GAGGGGTGATGGCAGAAGCTAATAAGAAAGGAGTTGGGAGGGACAAAGTTGATCAGAGAGGGGTGGTGGGAGAAGCTAATAAGAATGGAAAGGGGAGGGACAAAGAGTTGATCAGAGAGGGGTGGTGACAGAAGCTAATAAGAAAGAAAAGGGGAGGGACAAAGAGTTGATCAGAGAGGGGTGGTGACAGAAGCTAATAAGAAAGAAAAGGGGAGGGACAAAGAGTTGATCAGAGAGGGGTGGTGACAGAAGCTAATAAGAAAGAAAAGGGGAGGGACAAAGAGTTGATCAGAGAGGGGTGGTGACAGAAGCTAATAAGAAAGGAAAGGGGAGGAACAAAGAGTTGATCAGAGAGGGGTGGTGGCAGAAGCTAATAAAGAAGGAGAGGGGAAGGACAAAGAGTTGATCAGAGAGGGGTGGTGGCAGAATCTAATAAGGAAGGAAAGGGGAGGGACAAAGTTGATCAAAGAGGGGTGGTGACAGAAGCCAATAACAAAGGAGAGGGGAGGGACAAAGAGTTGATCAGAGAGGGGTGGTGACAGAAGCTAATAAGAAAGGAAAGGGGAGGGACAAAGAGTTGATCAGAGAGGGGTGGTGGCAGAAGCTAATAAGAAAGGAGAGGGGAGGGACAAAGAGTTGATCAGAGAGGGGTGGTGACAGAAGCTAATAAGAAAGGAGAGGGACACAGAGTTGATCAGAGAGGGGTGGTGACAGAAGCTAATAAGAAAGAAAAGGAGAGGGACAGAGTTGATCAGAGAGGGGTGGTGGCAGAAGCTAATAAGAAAGGAGAGGGGAGGGACAAAGAGTTGATCAGAGAGGGGTGGTGGCAGAAGCTAATAAGAAAGGAAAGGGGAGGAACAAAGAGTTGATCAGAGAGGGGTGATGGCAGAAGCTAATAAGAAAGGAGTTGGGAGGGACAAAGTTGATCAGAGAGGGGTGGTGGGAGAAGCTAATAAGAATGGAAAGGGGAGGGACAAAGAGTTGATCAGAGAGGGGTGGTGACAGAAGCTAATAAGAAAGAAAAGGGGAGGGACAAATAGTTGATCAGAGAGGGGTGGTGACAGAAGCTAATAAGAAAGTAAAGGGGAGGGACAAAGAGTTGATCAGAGAGGGGTGGTGACAGAAGCCAATAAGAAAGGAGAGGGACACAGAGTTGATCAGATAGGGTTGGTGACAGAAGCTAATAAAAAAGAAAAGGGGATTGACAAAGTTGATCAGAGAGGGGTGGTGGCAGAAGCTAATAAGAAAGGAGATGGGAAGGACAAAGATGATCAGAGAGGGGTGGTGGCAGAAGCTAATAAGAAAGGAAAGGGGAGGGACAAAGAGTTGATCAGAGAGGGGTGGTGACAGAAGCTAATAAGAAAGAAAAGGGGAGGGACAAAGAGTTGATCAGAGAGGGGTGGTGACAGAAGCGAATAAGAAAGAAAAGGGGAGGGACAAAGAGTTGATCAGAGAGGGGTGGTGACAGAAGCGAATAAGAAAGGAGATGGGAGGGACAAAGAGTTGATCAGAGAGGGGTGGTGACAGAAGCTAATAAGAAAGAAGAGGTGAGGGACAAAGATTTGATCAGAGAGGGGTGGTGACAGAAGCTAATAAGGATAGAATGGGGAGGAACAAAGAGTTGATCAGAGAGGGGTGGTGACAGAAGCGAATAAGAAAGGAGAGGGGAAGGACAAAGAGTTGATCAGAGAGGGGTGGTGGCAGAAGCTAATAAGAAAGGAAAGGGGAGGAACAAAGAGTTGATCAGAGAGGGGTGGTGGCAGAAGCTAATAAGGAAGGAGAGGGGAAGGACAAAGAGTTGATCAGAGAGGGGTGGTGGCAGAATCTAATAAGGAAGGAAAGGGGAGGGACAAAGTTGATCAAAGAGGGGTGGTGACAGAAGCCAATAAGAAAGGAGAGGGGAGGGACAAAGAGTTGATCAGAGAGGGGTGGTGACAGAAACTTATAAGAAAGGAAAGGGGAGGGACAAAGAGTTGATCAGAGAGGGGTGGTGGCAGAAGCTAATAAGAAAGGAGAGGGGAGGGACAAAGAGCTGATCAGAGAGGGGTGGTGACAGAAGCTAATAAGAAAGGAGACGGACACAGAGTTGATCAGAGAGGGGTGGTGACAGAAGCTAATAAGAAAGAAAAGGAGAGGGACAAAGTTGATCAGAGAGGGGTGGTGGCAGAACCTAATAAGAAAGGAGAGGGGAGGGACAAAGAGTTGATCAGAGAGGGGTAGTGGCAGAAGCTAATAAGAAAGGAAAGGGGAGGAACAAAGAGTTGATCAGAGAGGGGTGATGGCAGAAGCTAATAAGAAAGGAGTTGGGAGGGACAAAGTTGATCAGAGAGGGGTGGTGGCAGAAGCTAATAAGAATGGAAAGGGGAGGGACAAAGAGTTGATCAGAGAGGGGTGGTGACAGAAGCTAATAAGAAAGAAAAGGGGAGGGACAAAGAGTTGATCAGAGAGGGGTGGTGACAGAAGCTAATAAGAAAGTAAAGGGGAGGGACAAAGAGTTGATCAGAGAGGGGTGGTGACAGAAGCTAATAAGAAAGGAGAGGGGAAGGACAAAGAGTTGATCTGAGAGGGGTGTTGACAGAAGCTAATAAGAAAGAAGAGGGGAGGGACAAAGAGTTGATCAGAGAGGGGTGGTGACAGAAGCTAATAAGGAAGGAGAGGGGAGGGACAAAGAGTTGATCAGAGTGGGGTGGTGGCAGAAGCTAATAAGAAAGGAAAGGGGAGGAACAAAGAGTTGATCAGAGAGGGGTGGTGGCAGAAGCTAATAAGGAAGGAGAGGGGAAGGACAAAGAGTTGATCAGAGAGGGGTGGTTGCAGAATCGAATAAGGAAGGAAAGGGGAGGGACAAAGTTGATCAGAGAGGGGTGGTGACAGAAGCCAATATTAAAGGAGAGGGGATGGACAAAGAGTTGATCAGAGAGGGGTGGTGACAGAAGCCAATAAGAAAGGAAAGGGGAGGGACAAAGAGTTGATCAGAGAGGGGTGGTGGCAGAAGCTAATAAGAAAGGAGAGGGGAGGGACAAAGAGTTGATCAGAGAGGGGTGGTGACAGAAGCTAATAAGAAAGAAAAGGGGAGGGACAAAGAGTTGATCAGAGAGGGGTTGTGACAGAAGCTAATAAGAAAGGAGAGGGGAGGGACAAAGAGTTGATCAGAAAGGGGTGGTGACAGAAGCCAATAAGAAAGGAGAGGGGAGGGACAAAGAGTTGATCAGAGAGGAGGGGTGGTGGCAGAAGCTAATAAGAAAGGAGAGGGGAGGGACAAAATGTTGATCAGAGAGGAGGGGTTGTGGCAGAAGCTAATAAGAAAGGAGACGGGAGGGACACAGAGTTGATCAGAGAGGGGTGGTGGCAGAAGCTAATAAGAAAGGAGAGGGGAGGGACACAGAATTAATCAGAGAGGGGTGGTGGCAGAAGCTAATAAGAAAGAAGAGGGGAGGGACAAAGAGTTGATCAGAGAGGGGTGGTGGCAGAAGCTAATAAGAAAGGAGAGGGGAGGGACACAGAATTAATCAGAGAGGGGTGGTGGCTGAAGCTAATAATAAAGAAAACGGGAGGGACAAAGAGTTGATCAGAGAGGGGTGGTGGCAGAAGCTAATAAGGAAGGAGAGGGGAAGGACAAAGAGTTGATCAGAGAGGGGTGGTGGCAGAATCTAATAAGGAAGGAAAGGGGAGGGACAAAGTTGATCAAAGAGGGGTGGTGACAGAAGCCAATAAGAAAGGAGAGGGGAGGGACAAAGAGTTGATCAGAGAGGGGTGGTGACAGAAGCTAATAAGAAAGGAAAGGGGAGGGACAAAGAGTTGATCAGAGAGGGGTGGTGGCAGAAGCTAATAAGAAAGGAGAGGGGAGGGACAAAGAGTTGATCAGAGAGGGGTGGTGACAGAAGCTAATAAGAAAGGAGAGGGACACAGAGTTGATCAGAGAGGGGTGGTGACAGAAGCTAATAAGAAAGAAAAGGAGAGGGACAAAGTTGATCAGAGAGGGGTGGTGGCAGAAGCTAATAAGAAAGGAAAGGGGAGGAACAAAGAGTTGATCAGAGAGGGGTGATGGCAGAAGCTAATAAGAAAGGAGTTGGGAGGGACAAAGTTGATCAGAGAGGGGTGGTGGCAGAAGCTAATAAGAATGGAAAGGGGAGGGACAAAGAGTTGATCAGAGAGGGGTGGTGACAGAAGCTAATAAGAAAGAAAAGGGGAGGGACAAATAGTTGATCAGAGAGGGGTGGTGACAGAAGCTAATAAGAAAGTAAAGGGGAGGGACAAAGAGTTGATCAGAGAGGGGTGGTGACAGAAGCCAATAAGAAAGGAGAGGGACACAGAGTTGATCAGATAGGGTTGGTGACAGAAGCTAATAAGAAAGAAAAGGGGATTGACAAAGTTGATCAGAGAGGGGTGGTGGCAGAAGCTAATAAGAAAGGAGATGGGAGGGACAAAGATGATCAGAGAGGGGTGGTGGCAGAAGCTAATAAGAAAGGAAAGGGGAGGGACAAAGAGTTGATCAGAGAGGGGTGGTGACAGAAGCTAATAAGAAAGAAAAGGGGAGGGACAAAGAGTTGATCAGAGAGGGGTGGTGACAGAAGCGAATAAGAAAGAAAAGGGGAGGGACAAAGAGTTGATCAGAGAGGGGTGGTGACAGAAGCGAATAAGAAAGGAGATGGGAGGGACAAAGAGTTGATCAGAGAGGGGTGGTGACAGAAGCTAATAAGAAAGAAGAGGTGAGGGACAAAGATTTGATCAGAGAGGGGTGGTGACAGAAGCTAATAAGGATAGAAAGGGGAGGAACAAAGAGTTGATCAGAGAGGGGTGGTGACAGAAGCGAATAAGAAAGGAGAGGGGAAGGACAAAGAGTTGATCAGAGAGGGGTGGTGGCAGAAGCTAATAAGAAAGGAAAGGGGAGGAACAAAGAGTTGATCAGAGAGGGGTGGTGGCAGAAGCTAATAAGGAAGGAGAGGGGAAGGACAAAGAGTTGATCAGAGAGGGGTGGTGGCAGAATCTAATAAGGAAGGAAAGGGGAGGGACAAAGTTGATCAAAGAGGGGTGGTGACAGAAGCCAATAAGAAAGGAGAGGGGAGGGACAAAGAGTTGATCAGAGAGGGGTGGTGACAGAAGCTTATAAGAAAGGAAAGGGGAGGGACAAAGAGTTGATCAGAGAGGGGTGGTGGCAGAAGCTAATAAGAAAGGAGAGGAGAGGGACAAAGAGCTGATCAGAGAGGGGTGGTGACAGAAGCTAATAAGAAAGGAGACGGACACAGAGTTGATCAGAGAGGGGTGGTGACAGAAGCTAATAAGAAAGGAGAGGGGAGGGACACAGAGTTGATCAGAGAGGGGTGGTGGCAGAAGCTAATAAGAAAGGAGAGGGGAGGGACACAGAATTAATCAGAGAGGGGTGGTGGCTGAAGCTAATAATAAAGAAAACGGGAGGGACAAAGAGTTGATCAGAGAGGGGTGGTGACAGAAGCTAATAAGAAAGAAAAGGGGAGGGACAAAGAGTTGATCAGAGAGGGGTGGTGACAGAAGCTAATAAGAAAGTAAAGGGGAGGGACAAAGAGTTGATCAGAGAGGGGTGGTGACAGAAGCTAATAAGAAAGGAGAGGGGAAGGACAAAGAGTTGATCTGAGAGGGGTGTTGACAGAAGCTAATAAGAAAGAAGAGGGGAGGGACAAAGAGTTGATCAGAGAGGGGTGGTGACAGAAGCTAATAAGGAAGGAGAGGGGAGGGACAAAGAGTTGATCAGAGAGGGGTGGTGGCAGAAGCTAATAAGAAAGGAAAGGGGAGGAACAAAGAGTTGATCAGAGAGGGGTGGTGGCAGAAGCTAATAAGGAAGGAGTGGGGAAGGACAAAGAGTTGATCAGAGAGGGGTGGTGGCAGAATCGAATAAGGAAGGAAAGGGGAGGGACAAAGTTGATCAGAGAGGGGTGGTGACAGAAGCCAATATTAAAGGAGAGGGGATGGACAAAGAGTTGACCAGAGAGGGGTGGTGACCGAAGCCAATAAGAAAGGAAAGGGGAGGGACAAAGAGTTGATCAGAGAGGGGTGGTGGCAGAAGCTAATAAGAAAGGAGAGGGGAGGGACAAAGAGTTGATCAGAGAGGGGTGGTGACAGAAGCTAATAAGAAAGAAAAAGGGAGGGACAAAGAGTTGATCAGAGAGGGGTTGTGACAGAAGCTAATAAGAAAGGAGAGGGGAGGGACAAAGAGTTGATCAGAAAGGGGTGGTGACAGAAGCCAATAAGAAAGGAGAGGGGAGGGACAAAGAGTTGATCAGAGAGGAGGGGTGGTGGCAGAAGCTAATAAGAAAGGAGAGGGGAGGGACAAAATGTTGATCAGAGAGGAGGGGTTGTGGCAGAAGCTAATAAGAAAGGAGACGGGAGGGACACAGAGTTGATCAGAGAGGGGTGGTGGCAGAAGCTAATAAGAAAGGAGAGGGGAGGGACACAGAATTAATCAGAGAGGGGTGGTGGCAGAAGCTAATAAGAAAGAAGAGGGGAGGGACAAAGAGTTGATCAGAGAGGGGTGGTGGCAGAAGCTAATAAGAAAGGAGAGGGGAGGGACACAGAATTAATCAGAGAGGGGTGGTGGCTGAAGCTAATAATAAAGAAAACGGGAGGGACAAAGAGTTGATCAGAGAGGGGTGGTGACAGAAGCTAATAAGAAAGGAAAGGGGAGGGACAAAGAGTTGATCAGAGAGGGGTGGTGGCAGAAGCAAGTAAGAAAGGAGAGGGGAGGGACAAAGAGTTGATCAGAGAGGGCTGGTGACAGAAGCCAATAAGAAAGGAGAGGGACACAGAGTTAATCAGAGAGGGTTGGTGACAGAAGCTAATAAGAAAGAAAAGGGGAGGGACAAAGTTGATCAGAGAGGGGTGGTGGCAGAAGCTAATAAGAAAGGAGATGGGAGGGACAAAGTTGATCAGAGAGGGGTGGTGGCAGAAGCTAATAAGAAAGGAAAGGGGAGGGACAAAGAGTTGATCAGAGAGGGGTGGTGACAGAAGCTAATAAGAAAGAAAAGGGGAGGGACAAAGAGTTGATCAGAGAGGGGTGGTGACAGAAGCGAATAAGAAAGGAGAGGGGAGGGACAAAGAGTTGATAAGAGTGGGGTGGTGACAGAAGCTAATAAGAAAGAAGAGGGGAGGGACAAAGAGTTGATCAGAGAGGGGTGGTGACAGAAGCTAATAAGGAAGGAAAGGGGAGGAACAAAGAGTTGATCAGAGAGGGGTGGTGACAGAAGCGAATAAGAAAGGAGAGGGGAAGGACAAAGAGTTGATCAGAGAGGGGTGGTGGCAGAAGCTAATAAGGAAGGAGAGGGGAAAGACAAAGAGTTGATCAGAGAGGGGTGGTGGCAGAATCTAATAAGGAAGGAAAGGGGATGGACAAAGTTGATCAGAGAGGGGTGGTGACAAAAGCCAATAAGAAAGGAGAGGGGAGGGACAAAGAGTTGATCAGAGAGGGGTGGTGACAGAAGCTAATAAGAAAGGAAAGGGGAGGGACAAAGAGTTGATCAGAGAGGGGTGGTGGCAGAAGCTAATAAGAAAGGAGAGGGGAGGGACAAAGAGTTGATCAGAGAGGGGTGGTGACAGAAGCCAATAAGAAAGGAGAGGGACACAGAGTTGATCAGAGAGGTGTGGTGACAGAAGCTAATAAGAAAGAAAAGGGGAGGGACAAAGTTGATCAGAGAGGGGTGGTGGCAGAAGCTAATAAGAAAGGAAAGGGGAGGAACAAAGAATTGATCAGAGAGGGGTGGTGACAGAAGCTAATAAGAAAGGAGATGGGAGGGACAAAGTTGATCAGAGAGGGGTGGTGGCAGAAGCTAATAAGAAAGGAAAGGGGAGGGACAAAGAGTTGATCAGAGAGGGGTGGTGACAGAAGCTAATAAGAAAGAAAAGGGGTGGGACAAAGTGTTGATCAGAGAGGGGTGGTGACAGAAGCTAATAAGAAAGAAAAGGGGAGGGACAAAGAGTTGATCAGAGAGGGGTGGTGACAGAAGCTAATAAGAAAGAAAAGGGGAGGGACAAAGAGTTGATCAGAGAGGGGTGGTGACAGAAGCTAATAAGAAAGGAGAGGGGAGGGACAAAGAGTTGATCAGAGAGGGGTGGCGACAGTAGCTAATAAGAAAGAAGAGGGGAGGGACAAAGAGTTGATCAGAGAGGGGTGGTGACAGAAGCTAATAAGGAAGGAGAGGGGAGGGACAAAGAGTTGATCAGAGAGGGGTGGTGGCAGAAGCTAATAAGAAAGGAGAGGGGAGGAACAAAGAGTTGATCAGAGAGGGGTGGTGGCAGAAGCTAATAAGGAAGGAGAGGGGAAGGACAAAGAGTTGATCAGAGAGGGGTGGTGGCAGAATCGAATAAGGAAGGAAAGGGGAGGGACAAAGTTGATCAGAGAGGGGTGGTGACAGAAGCCAATAAGAAAGGAGAGGGGATGGACAAAGAGTTGATCAAAGAGGGGTGGTGACAGAAGCCAATAAGAAAGGAAAGGGGAGGGACAAAGAGTTGATCAGAGAGGGGTGGTGGCAGAAGCTAATAAGAAAGGAGAGGGGAGGGATAAAGAGTTGATCAGAGAGGGGTGGTGACAGAAGCTAATAAGAAAGTAAAGGGGAGGGTCAAAGAGTTGATCAGAGAGGGGTGGTGACAGAAGCTAATAAGAAAGGAGAGGGGAGGGACAAAGAGTTGATCAGAAAGGGGTGGTGACAGAAGCTAATAAGAAAGAAAAGGGGAGGGACAAAGAGTTGATCAGAGAGGGGTGGTGACAGAAGCTAATAAGAAAGAAAAGGGGAGGGACAAAGAGTTGATCAGAGAGGGGTGGTGACAGAAGCTAATAAGAAAGGAGAGGGGAGGGACAAAGAGTTGATCAGAGAGGGGTGGTGACAGAAGCAAATAAGAAAGAAAAGGGGAGGGACAAAGAGTTGATCAGAGAGGGGTGGTGACAGAAGCAAATAAGGAAGGAGAGGGGAGGGACAAAGAGTTGATCAGAGAGGGGTGGTGACAGAAGCTAATAAGAAAGGAGAGGGGAGGGACAAAGAGTTGATCAGAGAGGGGTGGTGGCAGAAGCTAATAAGGAAGGAGAGGGGAAGGACAAAGAGTTGATCAGAGAGGGGTGGTGGCAGAATCGAATAAGGAAGGAAAGGGGAGGGACAAAGTTGATCAGAGAGGGGTGGTGACAGAAGCCAAAAAGAAAGGAGAGGGGATGGACAAAGAGTTGATCAAAGAGGGGTGGTGACAGAAGCCAATAAGAAAGGAAAGGGGAGGGACAAAGAGTTGATCAGAGAGGGGTGGTGGCAGAAGCTAATAAGAAAGGAGAGGGGAGGGATAAAGAGTTGATCAGAGAGGGGTGGTGACAGAAGCTAATAAGAAAGTAAAGGGGAGGGACAAAGAGTTGATCAGAGAGGGGTGGTGACAGAAGCTAATAAGAAAGGAGAGGGGAGGGACAAAGAGTTGATCAGAAAGGGGTGGTGACAGAAGCTAATAAGAAAGAAAAGGGGAGGGACAAAGAGTTGATCAGAGAGGGGTGGTGACAGAAGCTAATAAGAAAGAAAAGGGGAGGGACAAAGAGTTGATCAGAGAGGGGTGGTGACAGAAGCTAATAAGAAAGGAGAGGGGAGGGACAAAGAGTTGATCAGAGAGGGGTGGTGACAGAAGCAAATAAGAAAGAAAAGGGGAGGGACAAAGAGTTGATCAGAGAGGGGTGGTGACAGAAGCAAATAAGGAAGGAGAGGGGAGGGACAAAGAGTTGATCAGAGAGGGGTGGTGACAGAAGCTAATAAGAAAGTAGAGGGGAGGGACAAAGTTGATCAAAGAGGGGTGGTGACAGAAGCTAATAAGAAAGAAAAGGGGAGGGACAAAGAGTTGATCAGAGAGGGGTGGTGACAGAAGCCAATAAGAAAGGAGAGGGGAGGGACACAGAGTTGATCAGTGAGGGATGGTGGCAGAAGCTAATAAGAAAGGAAAGGGGAGGAACAAAGAGTTGATCAGAGAGGGGTGGTGACAGAAGCTAACAAGGAAGGAGAGGGAAGGGACAAAGTTGATCAGAGAGGGGTGGTGACTGAAGCCAATAAGAAAGGAGAGGGGAGGGACAAAGAGTTGATCAGAGAGGGCTGGTGACAGAAGCCAATAAGAAAGGAGAGGGACACAGAGTTGATCAGAGAGGGGTGGTGACAGAAGCTAATAAGAAAGAAAAGGGGAGGGACAAAGTTGATCAGAGAGGGGTGGTGGCAGAAGCTAATAAGAAAGGAGAGGGGAGGGACAAAGAGTTGATCAGAGAGGGGTGGTGTCGGAAGCTAATAAGGAAGGAGAGGGAAGGGACAAAGTTGATCAGAGAGGGGTGGTGACTGAAGCCAATAAGAAAGGAGAGGGGAGGGACAAAGAGTTGATCAGAGAGGGCTGGTGACAGAAGCCAATAAGAAAGGAGAGGGACACAGAGTTGATCAGAGAGGGGTGGTGACAGAAGCTAATAAGAAAGAAAAGGGGAGGGACAAAGTTGATCAGAGAGGGGTGGTGGCAGAAGCTAATAAGAAAGGAGAGGGGAGGGACAAAGAGTTGATCAGAGAGGGGTGGTGGCAGAAGCTAATAAGAAAGGAGATGGGAGGGACAACGTTGATCAGAGAGGGGTGGTGGCAGAAGCTAATAAGGAAGGAGAGGGGAAGGACAAAGAGTTGATCAGAGAGGGGTGGTGGCAGAATCGAATAAGGAAGGAAAGGGGAGGGACAAAGTTGATCAGAGAGGGGTGGTGACAGAAGCCAATATTAAAGGAGAGGGGATGGACAAAGAGTTGATCAGAGAGGGGTGGTGACAGAAGCCAATAAGAAAGGAAAGGGGAGGGACAAAGAGTTGATCAGAGAGGGGTGGTGGCAGAAGCTAATAAGAAAGGAGAGGGGAGGGACAAAGAGTTGATCAGAGAGGGGTGGTGACAGAAGCTAATAAGAAAGAAAAGGGGAGGGACAAAGAGTTGATCAGAGAGGGGTTGTGACAGAAGCTAATAAGAAAGGAGAGGGGAGGGACAAAGAGTTCATCAGAAAGGGGTGGTGACAGAAGCCAATAAGAAAGGAGAGGGGAGGGACAAAGAGTTGATCAGAGAGGAGGGGTGGTGGCAGAAGCTAATAAGAAAGGAGAGGGGAGGGACAAAATGTTGATCAGAGAGGAGGGGTTGTGGCAGAAGCTAATAAGAAAGGAGACGGGAGGGACACAGAGTTGATCAGAGAGGGGTGGTGGCAGAAGCTAATAAGAAAGGAGAGGGGAGGGACACAGAATTAATCAGAGAGGGGTGGTGGCAGAAGCTAATAAGAAAGAAGAGGGGAGGGACAAAGAGTTGATCAGAGAGGGGTGGTGGCAGAAGCTAATAAGAAAGGAGAGGGGAGGGACACAGAATTAATCAGAGAGGGGTGGTGGCTGAAGCTAATAATAAAGAAAACGGGAGGGACAAAGAGTTGATCAGAGAGGGGTGGTGACAGAAGCTAATAAGAAAGGAAAGGGGAGGGACAAAGAGTTGATCAGAGAGGGGTGGTGGCAGAAGCAAGTAAGAAAGGAGAGGGGAGGGACAAAGAGTTGATCAGAGAGGGCTGGTGACAGAAGCCAATAAGAAAGGAGAGGGACACAGAGTTAATCAGAGAGGGTTGGTGACAGAAGCTAATAAGAAAGGAGAGGGGAGGGACAAAGAGTTGATCAGAGAGGGGTGGTGACAGAAGCTAATAAGAAAGAAAAGGGGAGGGACAAAGAGTTGATCAGAGAGGGGTTGTGACAGAAGCTAATAAGAAAGGAGAGGGGAGGGACAAAGAGTTCATCAGAAAGGGGTGGTGACAGAAGCCAATAAGAAAGGAGAGGGGAGGGACAAAGAGTTGATCAGAGAGGAGGGGTGGTGGCAGAAGCTAATAAGAAAGGAGAGGGGAGGGACAAAATGTTGATCAGAGAGGAGGGGTTGTGGCAGAAGCTAATAAGAAAGGAGACGGGAGGGACACAGAGTTGATCAGAGAGGGGTGGTGGCAGAAGCTAATAAGAAAGGAGAGGGGAGGGAAACAGAATTAATCAGAGAGGGGTGGTGGCAGAAGCTAATAAGAAAGAAGAGTGGAGGGACAAAGAGTTGATCAGAGAGGGGTGGTGGCAGAAGCTAATAAGAAAGGAGAGGGGAGGGACACAGAATTAATCAGAGAGGGGTGGTGGCTGAAGCTAATAATAAAGAAAACGGGAGGGACAAAGAGTTGATCAGAGAGGGGTGGTGACAGAAGCTAATAAGAAAGGAAAGGGGAGGGACAAAGAGTTGATCAGAGAGGGGTGGTGGCAGAAGCAAGTAAGAAAGGAGAGGGGAGGGACAAAGAGTTGATCAGAGAGGGCTGGTGACAGAAGCCAATAAGAAAGGAGAGGGACACAGAGTTAATCAGAGAGGGTTGGTGACAGAAGCTAATAAGAAAGAAAAGGGGAGGGACAAAGTTGATCAGAGAGGGGTGGTGGCAGAAGCTAATAAGAAAGGAGATGGGAGGGACAAAGTTGATCAGAGAGGGGTGGTGGCAGAAGCTAATAAGAAAGGAAAGGGGAGGGACAAAGAGTTGATCAGAGAGGGGTGGTGACAGAAGCTAATAAGAAAGAAAAGGGGAGGGACAAAGAGTTGATCAGAGAGGGGTGGTGACAGAAGCGAATAAGAAAGGAGAGGGGAGGGACAAAGAGTTGATAAGAGAGGGGTGGTGACAGAAGCTAATAAGAAAGAAGAGGGGAGGGACAAAGAGTTGATCAGAGAGGGGTGGTGACAGAAGCTAATAAGGAAGGAAAGGGGAGGAACAAAGAGTTGATCAGAGAGGGGTGGTGACAGAAGCGAATAAGAAAGGAGAGGGGAAGGACAAAGAGTTGATCAGAGAGGGGTGGTGGCAGAAGCTAATAAGAAAGGAAAGGGGAGGAACAAAGAGTTGATCAGAGAGGGGTGGTGGCAGAAGCTAATAAGGAAGGAGAGGGGAAAGACAAAGAGTTGATCAGAGAGGGGTGGTGGCAGAATCTAATAAGGAAGGAAAGGGGATGGACAAAGTTGATCAGAGAGGGGTGGTGACAGAAGCCAATAAGAAAGGAGAGGGGAGGGACAAAGAGTTGATCAGAGAGGGGTGGTGACAGAAGCTAATAAGAAAGGAAAGGGGAGGGACAAAGAGTTGATCAGAGAGGTGTGGTGGCAGAAGCTAATAAGAAAGGAGAGGGGAGGGACAAAGAGTTGATCAGAGAGGGGTGGTGACAGAAGTCAATAAGAAAGGAGAGGGACACAGAGTTGATCAGAGAGGGGTGGTGACAGAAGCTAATAAGAAAGAAAAGGGGAGGGACAAAGTTGATCAGAGAGGGTTGGTGGCAGAAGCTAATAAGAAAGGAGAGGGGAGGGACAAAGAGTTGATCAGAGAGGGGTGGTGGCAGAAGCTAATAAGAAAGGAAAGGGGAGGAACAAAGAGTTGATCAGAGAGGGGTGGTGACAGAAGCTAATAAGAAAGGAGATGGGAGGGACAAAGTTGATCAGAGAGGGGTGGTGGCAGAAGCTAATAAGAAAGGAAAGGGGAGGGACAAAGAGTTGATCAGAGAGGGGTGGTGACAGAAGCTAATAAGAAAGAAAAGGGGTGGGACAAAGTGTTGATCAGAGAGGGGTGGTGACAGAAGCTAATAAGAAAGAAAAGGGGAGGGACAAAGAGTTGATCAGAGAGGGGTGGTGACAGAAGCTAATAAGAAAGAAAAGGGGAGGGACAAAGAGTTGATCAGAGAGGGGTGGTGACAGAAGCTAATAAGAAAGGAGAGGGGAGGGACAAAGAGTTGATCAGAGAGGGGTGGCGACAGTAGCTAATAAGAAAGAAGAGGGGAGGGACAAAGAGTTGATCAGAGAGGGGTGGTGACAGAAGCTAATAAGGAAGGAGAGGGGAGGGACAAAGAGTTGATCAGAGAGGGGTGGTGGCAGAAGCTAATAAGAAAGGAGAGGGGAGGAACAAAGAGTTGATCAGAGAGGGGTGGTGGCAGAAGCTAATAAGGAAGGAGAGGGGAAGGACAAAGAGTTGATCAGAGAGGGGTGGTGGCAGAATCGAATAAGGAAGGAAAAGGGAAGGGACAAAGTTGATCAGAGAGGGGTGGTGACAGAAGCCAATAAGAAAGGAGAGGGGATGGACAAAGAGTTGATCAAAGAGGGGTGGTGACAGAAGCCAATAAGAAAGGAAAGGGGAGGGACAAAGAGTTGATCAGAGAGGGGTGGTGGCAGAAGCTAATAAGAAAGGAGAGGGGAGGGATAAAGAGTTGATCAGAGAGGGGTGGTGACAGAAGCTAATAAGAAAGTAAAGGGGAGGGACAAAGAGTTGATCAGAGAGGGGTGGTGACAGAAGCTAATAAGAAAGGAGAGGGGAGGGACAAAGAGTTGATCAGAAAGGGGTGGTGACAGAAGCTAATAAGAAAGAAAAGGGGAGGGACAAAGAGTTGATCAGAGAGGGGTGGTGACAGAAGCTAATAAGAAAGAAAAGGGGAGGGACAAAGAGTTGATCAGAGAGGGGTGGTGACAGAAGCTAAAAAGAAAGGAGAGGGGAGGGACAAAGAGTTGATCAGAGAGGGGTGGTGACAGAAGCAAATAAGAAAGAAAAGGGGAGGGACAAAGAGTTGATCAGAGAGGGGTGGTGACAGAAGCAAATAAGGAAGGAGAGGGGAGGGACAAAGAGTTGATCAGAGAGGGGTGGTGACAGAAGCTAATAAGAAAGGAGAGGGGAGGGACAAAGTTGATCAAAGAGGGGTGGTGACAGAAGCTAATAAGAAAGAAAAGGGGAGGGACAAAGAGTTGATCAGAGAGGGGTGGTGACAGAAGCCAATAAGAAAGGAGAGGGGAGGGACACAGAGTTGATCAGTGAGGGATGGTGGCAGAAGCTAATAAGAAAGGAAAGGGGAGGAACAAAGAGTTGATCAGAGAGGGGTGGTGACAGAAGCTAACAAGGAAGGAGAGGGGAAGGACAAAGAGTTGATCAGAGAGGGGTGGTGGCGGAAGCTAATAAGGAAGGAGAGGGAAGGGACAAAGTTGATCAGAGAGGGGTGGTGACTGAAACCAATAAGAAAGGAGAGGGGAGGGACAAAGAGTTGATCAGAGAGGGCTGGTGACAGAAGCCAATAAGAAAGGAGAGGGACACAGAGTTGATCAGAGAGGGGTGGTGACAGAAGCAAATAAGAAAGAAAAGGGGAGGGACAAAGTTGATCAGAGAGGGGTGGTGGCAGAAGCTAATAAGAAAGGAGAGGGGAGGGACAAAGAGTTGATCAGAGAGGGGTGGTGGCAGAAGCTAATAAGAAAGGAGATGGGAGGGACAAAGTTGATCAGAGAGGGGTGGTGGCAGAAGCTAATAAGAAAGGAAAGGGGAGGGACAAAGAGTTGATCAGAGAGGGGTGGTGACAGAAGCTAATAAGAAAGAAAAGGGGAGGGACAAAGAGTTGATCAGAGAGGGGTGGTGACAGAAGCTAATAAGAAAGAAAAGGGGAGGAACAAAGAGTTGATCAGAGAGGGGTGGTGACAGAAGCTAATAAGAAAGGAGAGGGGAGGGACAAAGAGTTCATCAGAAAGGGGTGGTGACAGAAGCCAATAAGAAAGGAGAGGGGAGGGACAAAGAGTTGATCAGAGAGGAGGGGTGGTGGCAGAAGCTAATAAGAAAGGAGAGGGGAGGGACAAAATGTTGATCAGAGAGGAGGGGTTGTGGCAGAAGCTAATAAGAAAGGAGACGGGAGGGACACAGAGTTGATCAGAGAGGGGTGGTGGCAGAAGCTAATAAGAAAGGAGAGGGGAGGGAAACAGAATTAATCAGAGAGGGGTGGTGGCAGAAGCTAATAAGAAAGAAGAGTGGAGGGACAAAGAGTTGATCAGAGAGGGGTGGTGGCAGAAGCTAATAAGAAAGGAGAGGGGAGGGACACAGAATTAATCAGAGAGGGGTGGTGGCTGAAGCTAATAATAAAGAAAACGGGAGGGACAAAGAGTTGATCAGAGAGGGGTGGTGACAGAAGCTAATAAGAAAGGAAAGGGGAGGGACAAAGAGTTGATCAGAGAGGGGTGGTGGCAGAAGCAAGTAAGAAAGGAGAGGGGAGGGACAAAGAGTTGATCAGAGAGGGCTGGTGACAGAAGCCAATAAGAAAGGAGAGGGACACAGAGTTAATCAGAGAGGGTTGGTGACAGAAGCTAATAAGAAAGAAAAGGGGAGGGACAAAGTTGATCAGAGAGGGGTGGTGGCAGAAGCTAATAAGAAAGGAGATGGGAGGGACAAAGTTGATCAGAGAGGGGTGGTGGCAGAAGCTAATAAGAAAGGAAAGGGGAGGGACAAAGAGTTGATCAGAGAGGGGTGGTGACAGAAGCTAATAAGAAAGAAAAGGGGAGGGACAAAGAGTTGATCAGAGAGGGGTGGTGACAGAAGCGAATAAGAAAGGAGAGGGGAGGGACAAAGAGTTCATCAGAAAGGGGTGGTGACAGAAGCCAATAAGAAAGGAGAGGGGAGGGACAAAGAGTTGATCAGAGAGGAGGGGTGGTGGCAGAAGCTAATAAGAAAGGAGAGGGGAGGGACAAAATGTTGATCAGAGAGGAGGGGTTGTGGCAGAAGCTAATAAGAAAGGAGACGGGAGGGACACAGAGTTGATCAGAGAGGGGTGGTGGCAGAAGCTAATAAGAAAGGAGAGGGGAGGGAAACAGAATTAATCAGAGAGGGGTGGTGGCAGAAGCTAATAAGAAAGAAGAGTGGAGGGACAAAGAGTTGATCAGAGAGGGGTGGTGGCAGAAGCTAATAAGAAAGGAGAGGGGAGGGACACAGAATTAATCAGAGAGGGGTGGTGGCTGAAGCTAATAATAAAGAAAACGGGAGGGACAAAGAGTTGATCAGAGAGGGGTGGTGACAGAAGCTAATAAGAAAGGAAAGGGGAGGGACAAAGAGTTGATCAGAGAGGGGTGGTGGCAGAAGCAAGTAAGAAAGGAGAGGGGAGGGACAAAGAGTTGATCAGAGAGGGCTGGTGACAGAAGCCAATAAGAAAGGAGAGGGACACAGAGTTAATCAGAGAGGGTTGGTGACAGAAGCTAATAAGAAAGAAAAGGGGAGGGACAAAGTTGATCAGAGAGGGGTGGTGGCAGAAGCTAATAAGAAAGGAGATGGGAGGGACAAAGTTGATCAGAGAGGGGTGGTGGCAGAAGCTAATAAGAAAGGAAAGGGGAGGGACAAAGAGTTGATCAGAGAGGGGTGGTGACAGAAGCTAATAAGAAAGAAAAGGGGAGGGACAAAGAGTTGATCAGAGAGGGGTGGTGACAGAAGCGAATAAGAAAGGAGAGGGGAGGGACAAAGAGTTGATAAGAGAGGGGTGGTGACAGAAGCTAATAAGAAAGAAGAGGGGAGGGACAAAGAGTTGATCAGAGAGGGGTGGTGACAGAAGCTAATAAGGAAGGAAAGGGGAGGAACAAAGAGTTGATCAGAGAGGGGTGGTGACAGAAGCGAATAAGAAAGGAGAGGGGAAGGACAAAGAGTTGATCAGAGAGGGGTGGTGGCAGAAGCTAATAAGAAAGGAAAGGGGAGGAACAAAGAGTTGATCAGAGAGGGGTGGTGGCAGAAGCTAATAAGGAAGGAGAGGGGAAAGACAAAGAGTTGATCAGAGAGGGGTGGTGGCAGAATCTAATAAGGAAGGAAAGGGGATGGACAAAGTTGATCAGAGAGGGGTGGTGACAGAAGCCAATAAGAAAGGAGAGGGGAGGGACAAAGAGTTGATCAGAGAGGGGTGGTGACAGAAGCTAATAAGAAAGGAAAGGGGAGGGACAAAGAGTTGATCAGAGAGGTGTGGTGGCAGAAGCTAATAAGAAAGGAGAGGGGAGGGACAAAGAGTTGATCAGAGAGGGGTGGTGACAGAAGTCAATAAGAAAGGAGAGGGACACAGAGTTGATCAGAGAGGGGTGGTGACAGAAGCTAATAAGAAAGAAAAGGGGAGGGACAAAGTTGATCAGAGAGGGTTGGTGGCAGAAGCTAATAAGAAAGGAGAGGGGAGGGACAAAGAGTTGATCAGAGAGGGGTGGTGGCAGAAGCTAATAAGAAAGGAAAGGGGAGGAACAAAGAGTTGATCAGAGAGGGGTGGTGACAGAAGCTAATAAGAAAGGAGATGGGAGGGACAAAGTTGATCAGAGAGGGGTGGTGGCAGAAGCTAATAAGAAAGGAAAGGGGAGGGACAAAGAGTTGATCAGAGAGGGGTGGTGACAGAAGCTAATAAGAAAGAAAAGGGGTGGGACAAAGTGTTGATCAGAGAGGGGTGGTGACAGAAGCTAATAAGAAAGAAAAGGGGAGGGACAAAGAGTTGATCAGAGAGGGGTGGTGACAGAAGCTAATAAGAAAGAAAAGGGGAGGGACAAAGAGTTGATCAGAGAGGGGTGGTGACAGAAGCTAATAAGAAAGGAGAGGGGAGGGACAAAGAGTTGATCAGAGAGGGGTGGCGACAGTAGCTAATAAGAAAGAAGAGGGGAGGGACAAAGAGTTGATCAGAGAGGGGTGGTGACAGAAGCTAATAAGGAAGGAGAGGGGAGGGACAAAGAGTTGATCAGAGAGGGGTGGTGGCAGAAGCTAATAAGAAAGGAGAGGGGAGGAACAAAGAGTTGATCAGAGAGGGGTGGTGGCAGAAGCTAATAAGGAAGGAGAGGGGAAGGACAAAGAGTTGATCAGAGAGGGGTGGTGGCAGAATCGAATAAGGAAGGAAAAGGGAAGGGACAAAGTTGATCAGAGAGGGGTGGTGACAGAAGCCAATAAGAAAGGAGAGGGGATGGACAAAGAGTTGATCAAAGAGGGGTGGTGACAGAAGCCAATAAGAAAGGAAAGGGGAGGGACAAAGAGTTGATCAGAGAGGGGTGGTGGCAGAAGCTAATAAGAAAGGAGAGGGGAGGGATAAAGAGTTGATCAGAGAGGGGTGGTGACAGAAGCTAATAAGAAAGTAAAGGGGAGGGACAAAGAGTTGATCAGAGAGGGGTGGTGACAGAAGCTAATAAGAAAGGAGAGGGGAGGGACAAAGAGTTGATCAGAAAGGGGTGGTGACAGAAGCTAATAAGAAAGAAAAGGGGAGGGACAAAGAGTTGATCAGAGAGGGGTGGTGACAGAAGCTAATAAGAAAGAAAAGGGGAGGGACAAAGAGTTGATCAGAGAGGGGTGGTGACAGAAGCTAAAAAGAAAGGAGAGGGGAGGGACAAAGAGTTGATCAGAGAGGGGTGGTGACAGAAGCAAATAAGAAAGAAAAGGGGAGGGACAAAGAGTTGATCAGAGAGGGGTGGTGACAGAAGCAAATAAGGAAGGAGAGGGGAGGGACAAAGAGTTGATCAGAGAGGGGTGGTGACAGAAGCTAATAAGAAAGGAGAGGGGAGGGACAAAGTTGATCAAAGAGGGGTGGTGACAGAAGCTAATAAGAAAGAAAAGGGGAGGGACAAAGAGTTGATCAGAGAGGGGTGGTGACAGAAGCCAATAAGAAAGGAGAGGGGAGGGACACAGAGTTGATCAGTGAGGGATGGTGGCAGAAGCTAATAAGAAAGGAAAGGGGAGGAACAAAGAGTTGATCAGAGAGGGGTGGTGACAGAAGCTAACAAGGAAGGAGAGGGGAAGGACAAAGAGTTGATCAGAGAGGGGTGGTGGCGGAAGCTAATAAGGAAGGAGAGGGAAGGGACAAAGTTGATCAGAGAGGGGTGGTGACTGAAACCAATAAGAAAGGAGAGGGGAGGGACAAAGAGTTGATCAGAGAGGGCTGGTGACAGAAGCCAATAAGAAAGGAGAGGGACACAGAGTTGATCAGAGAGGGGTGGTGACAGAAGCAAATAAGAAAGAAAAGGGGAGGGACAAAGTTGATCAGAGAGGGGTGGTGGCAGAAGCTAATAAGAAAGGAGAGGGGAGGGACAAAGAGTTGATCAGAGAGGGGTGGTGGCAGAAGCTAATAAGAAAGGAGATGGGAGGGACAAAGTTGATCAGAGAGGGGTGGTGGCAGAAGCTAATAAGAAAGGAAAGGGGAGGGACAAAGAGTTGATCAGAGAGGGGTGGTGACAGAAGCTAATAAGAAAGAAAAGGGGAGGGACAAAGAGTTGATCAGAGAGGGGTGGTGACAGAAGCTAATAAGAAAGAAAAGGGGAGGAACAAAGAGTTGATCAGAGAGGGGTGGTGACAGAAGCTAATAAGAAAGGAGAGGGGAGGGACAAAGAGTTGATCAGAGAGGGGTGGTGACATAAGCTAATAAGAAAGAAGAGGGGAGGGACAAAGAGTTGCTCAGAGAGGGGTGGTGACAGAAGCTAATAAGGAAGGATAGGGGAAGGACAAAGAGTTGATCAGAGAGGGGTGGTGGCAGAAGCTAATAAGAAAGGAAAGGGGAGGAACAAAAAGTTGATCAGAGAGGGGTGGTGGCAGAAGCTAATAAGAAAGGAGAGGGGAGGGACAAAGAGTTGATCAGAGAAGGGTGGTGGCAGAAGCTAATAAGAAAGGAAAGGGGAGGGACAAAGAGTTGATCAGAGAGGGGTGGTGACAGAAGCTAATAAGAAAGTAGAGGGGAGGGACAAAGAGTTGATCAGAAAGGGGTGGTGACAGAAGCTAATAAGAAAGAAAAGGGGAGGGACAAAGAGTTGATCAGAAAGGGGTGGTGACAGAAGCTAATAAGAAAGGAGAGGGGAGGGACAAAGAGTTGATCAGAGAGGGGTGATGACAGAAGCTAATAAGAAAGAAGAGGGGAGGGACAAAGAGTTGATCAGAGAGGGGTGGTGGCAGAAGCTAATAAGAAAGGAAAGGGGAGGAACAAAGAGTTGATCAGAGAGGGGTGGTGACAGAAGCTAATAAGAAAGGAGATGGGAGGGACAAAGTTGATCAGAGAGGGGTGGTGGCAGAAGCTAATAAGAAAGGAAAGGGGAGGGACAAAGAGTTGATCAGAGAGGGGTGGTGACAGAAGCTAATAAGAAAGAAAAGGGGTGGGACAAAGTGTTGATCAGAGAGGGGTGGTGACAGAAGCTAATAAGAAAGAAAAGGGGAGGGACAAAGAGTTGATCAGAGAGGGGTGGTGACGGAAGCTAATAAGAAAGAAAAGGGGAGGGACAAAGAGTTGATCAGAGAGGGGTGGTGACAGAAGCTAATAAGAAAGGAGAGGGGAGGGACAAAGAGTTGATCAGAGAGGGGTGGCGACAGTAGCTAATAAGAAAGAAGAGGGGAGGGACAAAGAGTTGATCAGAGAGGGGTGGTGACAGAAGCTAATAAGGAAGGAGATGGGAGGGACAAAGAGTTGATCAGAGAGGGGTGGTGGCAGAAGCTAATAAGAAAGGAGAGGGGAGGAACAAAGAGTTGATCAGAGAGGGGTGGTGGCAGAAGCTAATAAGGAAGGAGAGGGGAAGGACAAAGAGTTGATTAGAGAGGGGTGGTGGCAGAATCGAATAAGGAAGGAAAGGGGAGCGACAAAGTTGATCAGAGAGGGGTGGTGACAGAAGCCAATAAGAAAGGAGAGGGGATGGACAAAGAGTTGATCAAAGAGGGGTGGTGACAGAAGCCAATAAGAAAGGAAAGGGGAGGGACAAAGAGTTGATCAGAGAGGGGTGGTGGCAGAAGCTAATAAGAAAGGAGAGGGGAGGGATAAAGAGATGATCAGAGAGGGGTGGTGACAGAAGCTAATAAGAAAGTAAAGGGGAGGGACAAAGAGTTGATCAGAGAGGGGTGGTGACAGAAGCTAATAAGAAAGGAGAGGGGAGGGACAAAGAGTTGATCAGAAAGGGGTGGTGACAGAAGCTTATAAGAAAGAAAAGGGGAGGGACAAAGAGTTAATCAGAGAGGGGTGGTGACAGAAGCTAATAAGAAAGAAAAGGGGATGGACAAAGAGTTGATCAGAGAGGGGTGGTGACAGAAGCTAATAAGAAAGGAGAGTGGAGGGACAAAGAGTTGATCAGAGAGGGGTGGTGACTGAAGCAAATAAGAAAGAAAAGGGGAGGGACAAAGAGTTGATCAGAGAGGGGTGGTGACAGAAGCAAATAAGGAAGGAGAGGGGAGGGACAAAGAGTTGATCAGAGAGGGGTGGTGACAGAAGCTAATAAGAAAGGAGATGGGAGGGACAAAGTTGATCAAAGAGGGGTGGTGACAGAAGCTAATAAGAAAGAAAAGGGGAGGGACAAAGAGTTGATCAGAGAGGGGTGGTGACAGAAGCCAATAAGAAAGGAGAGGGGAGGGACACAGAGTTGATCAGTGAGGGATGGTGGCAGAAGCTAATAAGAAAGGAAAGGGGAGGAACAAAGAGTTGATCAGAGAAGGGTGGTGACAGAAGCTAACAAGGAAGGAGAGGGGAAGGACAAAGAGTTGATCAGAGAGGGGTGGTGGCGGAAGCTAATAAGGAAGGAGAGGGAAGGGACAAAGTTGATCAGAGAGGAGTGGTGACTGAAGCCAATAAGAAAGGAGAGGGGAGGGACAAAGAGTTGATCAGAGAGGGCTGGTGACAGAAGCCAATAAGAAAGGAGAGGGACACAGAGTTGATCAGAGAGGGGTGGTGACAGAAGCTAATAAGAAAGAAAAGGGGAGGGACAAAGTTGATCAGAGAGTGGTGGTGGCAGAAGCTTAATAAGAAAGGAGAGGGGAGGGACAAAGAGTTGATCAGAGAGGGGTGGTGGCAGAAGCTAATAAGAAAGGAGATGGGAGGGACAAAGTTGATCAGAGAGGGGTGGTGGCAGAAGCTAATAAGAAAGGAAAGGGGAGGGACAAAGAGTTGATCAGAGAGGGGTGGTGACAGAAGCTAATAAGAAAGAAAAGGGGAGGGACAAAGAGTTGATTAGAGAGGGGTGGTGACAGAAGCTAATAAGAAAGAAAAGGGGAGGAACAAAGAGTTGATCAGAGAGGGGTGGTGACAGAAGCTAATAAGAAAGGAGAGGGGAGGGACAAAGAGTTGATCAGAGAGGGGTGGTGACAGAAGCTAATAAGAAAGAAGAGGGGAGGGACAAAGAGTTGATCAGAGAGGGGTGGTGACAGAATCTAATAAGGAAGGATAGGGGAAGGACAAAGAGTTGATCAGAGAGGGGTGGTGGCAGAAGCTAATAAGAAAGGAAAGGGGAGGAACAAAAAGTTGATCAGAGAGGGGTGGTGGCAGAAGCTAATAAGAAAGGAGAGGGGAGGGACAAAGAGTTGATCAGAGAAGGGTGGTGGCAGAAACTAATAAGAAAGGAAAGGGGAGGGACAAAGAGTTGATCAGAGAGGGGTGGTGACAGAAGCTAATAAGAAAGTAGAGGGGAGGGACAAAGAGTTGATCAGAAAGGGGTGGTGACAGAAGCTAATAAGAAAGAAAAGGGGAGGGACAAAGAGTTGATCAGAAAGGGGTGGTGACAGAAGCTAATAAGAAAGGAGAGGGGAGGGATAAAGAGTTGATCAGAGAGGGGTGGTGACAGAAGCTAATAAGAAAGGAGAGGGGAGGGACAAAGAGTTGATCAGAGAGGGGTGGTGACAGAATCTAATAAGAAAGAAAAGGGGAGGGACAAAGAGTTGATCAGAGAGGGGTGGTGACAGAAGCTAATAAGATAGGAGAGGGGAGGGACAAATAGTTAATCAGAAAGGGGTGGTGACAGAAGCTAATAAGAAAGAAAAGGGGAGGGACAAAGAGTTGATCAGAGAGGGGTGGTGACAGAAGCTAATAAGAAAGAAAAGGGGAGGGACAAAGAGTTGATCAGAGAGGGGTGGTGACAGAAGCTAATAAGAAAGGAGAGGGGAGGGACAAAGAGTTGATCAGAGAGGGGTGGTGACAGAAGCTAATAAGAAAGAAAAGGGGAGGGACAAAGAGTTGATCAGAGAGGGGTGGTGTCAGAAGCAAATAAGGAAGGAGAGGGGAGGGACAAAGAGTTGATCAGAGAGGGGTGGTGACAGAAGCTAATAAGAAAGGAGAGGGGAGGGACAAAGTTGATCAGAGAGGGGTGGTGACAGAAGCTAATAAGAAAGAAAAGGTGAGGGACAAAGAGTTGATCAGAGAGGGGTGGTGACAGAAGCCAATAAGAAAGGAGAGGGGAGGGACACAGAGTTGATCAGTGAGGGTTGGTGGCAGAAGCTAATAAGAAAGGAAAGGGGAGGAACAAAGAGTTGATCAGAGAGGGGTGGTGACAGAAGCTAATAAGGAAGGAGAGGGGAAGGACAAAGAGTTGATCAGAGAGGGGTGGTGGCGGAAGCTAATAAGGAAGGAGAGGGAAGGGACAAAGTTGATCAGAGAGGGGTGGTGACTGAAGCCAATAAGAAAGGAGAGGGGAGGGACAAAGAGTTGATCAGAGAGGGCTGGTGACAGAAGCCAATAAGAAAGGAGAGGGACACAGAGTTGATCAGAGAGGGGTGGTGACAGAAGCTAATAAGAAAGAAAAGGGGAGGGACAAAGTTGATCAGAGAGGGGTGGTGGCAGAAGCTAATAAGAAAGGAGAGGGGAGGGACAAAGAGTTGATCAGAGAGGGGTGGTGGCAGAAGCTAATAAGAAAGGAGATGGGAGGGACAAAGAGTTGATCAGAGAGGGGTGGTGACAGAAGCTAATAAGGAAGGATAGGGGAAGGACAAAGAGTTGATCAGAGAGGGGTGGTGGCAGAAGCTAATAAGAAAGGAAAGGGGAGGAACAAAAAGTTGATCAGAGAGGGGTGGTGGCAGAAGCTAATAAGGAAGGAGAGGGGAAGGACAAAGAGTTGATCAGAGAGGGGTGGTGGCAGAATCTAATAAGGAAGGAAAGGGGAGGGACAAAGTTGATCAAAGAGGGGTGGTGACAGAAGCCAATAAGAAAGGAGAGGGGATGGACAAAGAGTTGATCAGAGAGGGGTGGTGACAGAAGCCAATAAGAAAGGAAAGGGGAGGGACAAAGAGTTGATCAGAGAGGGGTGGTGGCAGAAGCTAATAAGAAAGGAGAGGGGAGGGACAAAGAGTTGATCAGAGAGGAGTGGTGACAGAAGCTAATAAGAAAGGAAATGGGAGGGACAAAGAGTTGATCATAGAGGGGCGGTGACAGAAGCTAATACGAAAGGAGAGGGGAGGGACAAAGAGTTGATCAGAAAGGGGTGGTGACAGAAGCTAATAAGAAAGAAAAGGGGAGGGACAAAGAGTTGATCAGAGAAGGGTGGTGACAGAAGCTAATAAGAAAGAAAAGGGGAGTGACAAAGAGTTGATCAGAGAGGGGTGGTGACAGAAGCTAAGAAGAAAGAAAAGGGGAGGGACAAAGAGTTGATCAAAGAGGGGTGGTGGCAGAATCTAAAAAGGAAGGAAAGGGGAGGGACAAAGTTGATCAGAGAGGGGTGGTGACAGAAGCAAATAAGAAAGGAGAGGGGATGGACAATGAGTTGATCAGAGAGGGGTGGTGACAGAAGCCGATAAGAAAGGAAAGGGGAGGGACAAAGAGTTGATCAGAGAGGGGTAGTGGCAGAAGCTAATAAGAAAGGAGAGGGGAGGGACAAAGAGTTGATCAGAGAGGGGTGGTGACAGAAGCTAATAAGAAAGAAAAGGGGAGGGACAAAGAGTTGATCAGAGAGGGGCGGTGACAGAAGCTAATAAGAAAGGAGAGGGGAGGGACAAAGAGTTGATCAGAAAGGGGTGGTGACAGAAGCTAATAAGAAAGAAAAGGGGAGGGACAAAGAGTTGATCAGAGAAGGGTGGTGACAGAAGCTAATAAGAAAGAAAAGGGGAGAGGCAAAGAGTTGATCAGAGAGTGGTGGTGACAGAAGCTAATAAGGAAGGAGAGGGGAGGGACAAAGAGTTGATCAGAGAGGGGTGGTGACAGAAGCTAATAAGACAGAAAAGGGGAGGGACAAAGAGTTGATCAGAGAGGGGTGGTGACAGAAGCAAATAAGGAAGGAGAGGGGAGGGACAAAGAGTTGATCAGAAAGGGGTGGTGACAGAAGCTAATAAGAAAGGAGAGGGGAGGGACAAAGTTGATCAGAGAGAGGTTGTGACAGAAGCTAATAAGAAAGAAAAGGGGAGGGACAGTTGATCAGAGAGGGTTGGTGACAGAAGCCAATAAGAAAGGAGAGGGGAGGGACACAGAGTTGATCAGAGATGGGTGGTGACAGAAGCCAATAAGAAAGGAGAGGGGAGGGGCAAAGAGTTGATCAGAAAGGGGAGGTGGCAGAAGCTAATAAGAAAGGAAAGGGGAGGGACAAAGAGTTGATCAGAGAGGGGTGGTGGCAGAAGCTAATAAGAAAGGAGAGGGGAGGGACAAAGAGTTGATCATAAAGGGGTGGTGACAGAAGCTAATAAGAAAGAAAAGGGGAGGGACAAAGAGTTGATCAGAGAGGGGTGGTGACAGAAGCTAATAAGAAAGAAAAGGGGAGGGACAAAGAGTTGATCAGAGAGGGGTGGTGACAGAAGCTAATAAGAAAGAAAAGGGGAGGGACAAAGAGTTGATCAGAGAGGGGTGGTGACAGAAGCTAATAAGAAAGAAGAGGGGAGGGACAAAGAGTTGATCAGAGAGGGGTGGTGACAGAAGCTAATAAGAAAGGAGAGGGGAGGGTCACAGTTAATCAGAGAGGGGTGGTGACAGAAGCTAATAAGAAAGAAAAGGGGAGGGACAAAGAGTTGATCAGAGAGGGGTGGTGACTGAAGCTAATAAGAAAGAAGAGGGGTGGGACAAAGTTGATCAGAGAGGGGTGGTGGCAGAAGCTAATAAGAAAGAAGAGGGGAGGGACAAAGTTGATCAGAGAGGGGTGGTGACAGAAGCTAATAAGAAAGGAGAGGGGAGGGACAAAGAGTTGATCAGAAAGGGGTGGTGACAGAAGCTAATAAGAAAGAAAAGGGGAGGGACAAAGAGTTGATCAGAGAGGGGTGGTGACAGAAGCTAATAAGAAAGGAGAGGGGAGGGATAAAGAGTTGATCAGAGAGGGGTGGTGACAGAAGCTAATAAGAAAGGAGAGGGGAGGGACAAAGAGTTGATCAGAGAGGGGTGGTGACAGAATCTAATAAGAAAGAAAAGGGGAGGGACAAAGAGTTGATCAGAGAGGGGTGGTGACAGAAGCTAATAAGAAAGGAGAGGGGAGGGACAAATAGTTGATCAGAAAGGGGTGGTGACAGAAGCTAATAAGAAAGAAAAGGCGGAGGGACAAAGTGTTGATCAGAGAGGGGTGGTGACAGAAGCTAATAAGAAAGAAAAGGGGAGGGACAAAGAGTTGATCAGAGAGGGGTGGTGACAGAAGCTAATAAGAAAGGAGAGGGGAGGGACAAAGAGTTGATCAGAGAGGGGTGGTGACAGAAGCTAATAAGAAAGAAAAGGGGAGGGACAAAGAGTTGATCAGAGTGGGGTGGTGACAGAAGCAAATAAGGAAGGAGAGGGGAGGGACAAAGA
The DNA here is from genome assembly GCA_031769625.1 of Taudactylus pleione. NCBI lineage: Eukaryota > Metazoa > Chordata > Amphibia > Anura > Myobatrachidae > Taudactylus > Taudactylus pleione. The sequence goes on from JAUIMM010001794.1 coordinate 401,798, forward strand.
GTTGATCAGACAGGGGTGGTGACAGAAGCTAATAAGAAAGGAGAGGGGAGGGACAAAGTTCATCAGAGAGGGGTGGTGACAGAAGCTAATAAGAAAGAAAAGGGGAGGGACAAAGAGTTGATCAGAGAGGGGTGGTGACAGAAGCCAATAAGAAAGGAGAGGGGAGGGACACAGAGTTGATCAGTGAGGGGTGGTGGCAGAAGCTAATAAGAAAGGAAAGGGGAGGAACAAAGAGTTGATCAGAGAGGGGTGGTGACAGAAGCTAACACGGAAGGAGAGGGGAAGGACAAAGAGTTGATCAGAGAGGGGTGGTGGCGGAAGCTAATAAGGAAGGAGAGGGAAGGGACAAAGTTTATCAGAGAGGGGTGGTGACTGATGCCAATAAGAAAGGAGAGGGGAGGGACAAAGAGTTGATCAGAGAGGGCTGGTGACAGAAGCCAATAAGAAAGGAGTGGGACACAGAGTTGATCAGAGAGGGGTGGTGACAGAAGCTAATAAGAAAGAAAAGGGGAGGGACAAAGTTGATCAGAGAGGGGTGGTGGCAGAAGCTAATAAGAAAGGAAAGGGGAGGGACAAAGAGTTGATCAGAGAGGGGTGGTGGCAGAAGCTAATAAGAAAGGAGATGGGAGGGACAAAGTTGATCAGAGAGGGGTGGTGGCAGAAGCTAATAAGAAAGGAAAGGGGAGGGACAAAGAGTTGATCAGAGAGGGGTGGTGACAGAAGCTAATAAGAAAGGAGAGGGGAGGGACAAAGAGTTGATCAGAAAGGGCTGGTGACAGAAGCTAATAAGAAAGAAGAGGGGAGGGACAAAGAGTTGATCAGAGAGGGGTGGTGACAGAAGCTAATAAGGAAGGATAGGGGAAGGACAAAGAGTTGATCAGAGAGGGGTGGTGGCAGAAGCTAATAAGAAAGGAAAGGGGAGGAACAAAGAGTTGATCAGAGAGGGGTGGTGGCAGAAGCTAATAAGGAAGGAGAGGGGAAGGACAAAGAGTTGATCAGAGAGGGGTGGTGGCAGAATCTAATAAGGAAGGAAAGGGGAGGGACAAAGTTGATCAGAGAGGGGTGGTGACAGAAGCCAATAAGAAAGGAGAGGGGAGGGACAAAGAGTTGATCAGAGAGGGGTGGTGACAGAAACCAATAAGAACGGAAAGGGGAGGGACAAAGAGTTGATCAGAGAGGAGTGGTGGCAGAAGCTAATAAGAAAGGAGAGGGGAGGGACAAAGAGTTGATCAGAGAGGGGTGGTGACAGAAGCTAATAAGAAAGAAAAGGGGAGGGACAAAGAGTTGATCAGAGAGGGGCGGTGACACAAGCTAATAAGAAAGGAGAGGGGAGGGTCAAAGAGTTGATCAGAAAGGGGTGGTGACAGAAGCTAATAAGAAAGAAAAGGGGAGGGACAAAGAGTTGATCAGAGAAGGGTGGTGACAGAAGCTAATAAGAAAGAAAAGGGGAGTGACAAAGAGTTGATCAGAGAGGGGTGGTGACAGAAGCTAATAAGGAAGGAGAGGGGAGGGACAAAGAGTTGATCAGAGAGGGGTGGTGACAGAAGCTAATAAGACAGAAAAGGGGAGGGACAAAGAGTTGATCAGAGAGGGGTGGTGACAGAAGCAAATAAGGAAGGAGAGGGGAGGGACAAAGAGTTGATCAGAGAGGGGTGGTGACAGAAGCTAATAAGAAAGGAGAGGGGAGGGACAAAGTTGATCAGAGAGGGGTGGTGACAGAAGCTAATAAGAAAGAAAAGGGGAGGGACAGTTGATCAGAGAGGGGTGGTGACAGAAGCCAATAAGAAAGGAGAGGGGAGGGACACAGAGTTGATCAGAGAGGGGTGGTGACAGAAGCCAATAAGAAAGGAGAGGGGAGGGGCAAAGAGTTGATCAGAAAGGGGTGGTGGCAGAAGCTAATAAGAAAGGAAAGGGGAGGGACAAAGAGTTGATCAGAGAGGGGTGGTGGCAGAAGCTAATAAGAAAGGAGAGGGGAGGGACAAAGAGTTGATCAGAAAGGGTTGGTGACAGAAGCTAATAAGAAAGAAAAGGGGAGGGACAAAGAGTTGATCAGAGAGGGGTGGTGACAGAAGCTAATAAGAAAGAAAAGGGGAGGGACAAAGAGTTGATCAGAGAGGGGTGGTGACAGAAGCTAATAAGAAAGAAAAGGGGAGGTCAAAGAGTTGATCAGAGAGGGGTGGTGACAGAAGCTAATAAGAAAGAAGAGGGGAGGGACAAAGAGTTGATCAGAGAGGGGTGGTGACAGAAGCTAATAAGAAAGGAGAGGGGAGGGACAAAGTTAATCAGAGAGGGGTGGTGACAGAAGCTAATAAGAAAGAAAAGGGGAGGGACAAAGAGTTGATCAGAGAGGGGTGGTGACTGAAGCTAATAAGAAAGAAGAGGGGAGGGACAAAGTTGATCAGAGAGGGGTGGTGACAGAAGCTAATAAGAAAGGAGAGGGGAGGGACAAAGAGTTGATCAGAGAGGGGTGGTGACAGAATCCAATAAGAATGGAGAGGGGATGGACAAAGAGTTGATCAGAGAGGAGTGGTGACAGAATCCAATAATAAAGGAGATGGGAGGGACAAAGAGTTTATCAGAGAGGGGTAGTGGCAGAAGCTAATAAGAAAGGAAAGGGGAGGAACAAAGAGTTGATCAGAGAGGGGTGGTGACTGAAGCTAATAAGGAAGGAGAGGGGAGGGACAAAGAGTTGATCAGAGAGGGGTGGTGGCAGAAGCTAATAAGGAAGAAGAGGGGAAGGACAAAGAGTTGATCAGAGAGGGGTGGTGGCAGAAGCTAATAAGGACGGAGAGTGGAAGGACAAAGAGTTGATCAGAGAGGGGTGGTGGCTGAAGCTAATAAGGAAGGAGAGGGGAAGGATAAAAAGTTGATCAGAGAGGGGTGGTGACAGAAGCTAATAAGAAAGAAAAGGGGAGGTCAAAGAGTTGATCAGAGAGGGGTGGTGACAGAAGCTAATAAGAAAGAAGAGGGGAGGGACAAAGAGTTGATCAGAGAGGGGTGGTGACAGAAGCTAATAAGAAAGGAGAGGGGAGGGACAAAGTTAATCAGAGAGGGGTGGTGACAGAAGCTAATAAGAAAGAAAAGGGGAGGGAAAAAGAGTTGATCAGAGAGGGGTAGTGACTGATGCTAATAAGAAAGAAGAGGGGAGGGACAAAGTTGATCAGAGAGGGGTGGTGACAGAAGCTAATAAGAAAGGAGAGGGGAGGGACAAAGAGTTGATCAGAGAGGGGTGGTGACAGAAGCCAATAAGAAAGGAGAGGGGATGGACAAAGAGTTGATCAGAGAGGGGTTGTGACAGAAGCCAATAAGAAAGGAGAGGGGAGGGACAAAGAGTTGATCAGAGAAGGGTGGTGGCAGAAGCTAATAAGAAAGGAAAGGGGAGGGACAAAGAGTTGATCAGAGAGGGGTGGTGACAGAAGCTAATAAGAAAGTAGAGGGGAGGGACAAAGAGTTGATCAGAAAGGGGTGGTGACAGAAGCTAATAAGAAAGAAAAGGGGAGGGACAAAGAGTTGATCAGAGAGGGGTGGTGACAGAAGCTAATAAGAAAGGAGAGGGGAGGGACAAAGAGTTGATCAGAGAGGGGTGGTGACAGAAGCTAATAAGAAAGGAGAGGGGAGGGACAAAGAGTTGATCAGAGAGGGGTGGTGACAGAATCTAATAAGAAAGAAAAGGGGAGGGACAAAGAGTTGATCAGAGAGGGGTGGTGACAGAAGCTAATAAGAAAGGATAGGGGAGGGACAAATAGTTGATCAGAGAGGGGTGGTGACAGAAGCTAATAAGAAAGGAGAGGGGAGGGACAAAGATGATCAGAGAGGGGTGGTGACAGAAGCTAATAAGAAAGAAAAGGGGAGGGACAAAGAGTTGACCAGAGAGGGGTGGTGACAGAAGCTAATAAGAAAGGAGAGGGGTGGGACAAAGTTGATCAGAGAGGGGTGGTGGCAGAAGCTAATAAGAAAGAAGAGGGGATGGACAAAGTTGATCAGAGAGGGGTGGTGACAGAAGCTAAGAAGAAAGGAGAGGGGAGGGACAAAGAGCTGATCAGAGAGGGGTGTTGACAGAATCCAATAATAAAGGAGATGGGAGGGACAAAGAGTTGATCAGAGAGGGGTAGTGGCAGAAGCTAATAAGAAAGGAAAGGGGAGGAACAAAGAGTTGATCAGAGAGGGGTGGTGACTGAAGCTAATAAGGAAGGAGAGGGGAGGGACAAAGAGTTGATCAGAGAGGGGTGGTGGCAGAAGCTAATAAGGAAGAAGAGGGGAAGGACAAAGAGTTGATCAGAGAGGGGTGGTGGCAGAAGCTAATAAGGAAGGAGTGGGGAAGGACAAAGAGTTGGTCAGAGAGGGGTGGTGGCAGAAGCTAATAAGGACGGAGAGTGGAAGGACAAAGAGTTGATCAGAGAGGGGTGGTGGCAGAAGCTAATAAGGAAGGAGAGGGGAAGGACAAAGAGTTGATCAGAGAGGGGTGGTGGCTGAAGCTAATAAGGAAGGAGAGGGGAAGGATAAAGAGTTGATCAGAGAGGGGTGGTGGCAGAAGCTAATAAGGAAGGAAAGGGGAGAGACAAAGAGTTGATCAGAGAGGGGTGGTGACAGAAGCTAATAAGAAAGGAAAGGGGAGGGACAAATTTGATCAGAGAGGGGTGGTGACAGAAGCCAATAAGAAAGGAGAGGGGATGGACAAAGAGTTGATCAGAGAGGGGTGGTGACAGAAGCCAATAAGAAAGGAGAGGGGAGGGACAAAGAGTTGATCAGAGAGGGATGGTGGCAGAAGCTAATAAGGAAGAAGAGGGGAAGGACAAAGAGTTGATCAGAGAGGGGTGGTGGCCGAAGCTAATAAGAAGGAGAGGGGAGGGACAAAGAGATGATCAGAGAGGAGTGGTGGCAGAAGCCAATAAGAAGGAGAAGGGAGGGACAAAGAGTTGATCAGAGAGGGGTGGTGGCAGAAGCTAATAAGAAAGGAAAGGGGAGGGACAAAAAGTTGATCAGAGAGGGGTGGTGGCAGAAGCCAATAAGAAGGAGAGGGGAGGGACAAAGAGTTGATCAGAGAGGGATGGTGACAGAAACTAATAAGAAAGAAAAGGGGAGGGACAAAGAGTTGATCAGAGAGGGGTGGTGACAGAAACTAATAAGAAAGGAGAGGGGAGGGACAAAGAGTTGATCAGAGAGGGGTGGTGACAGAAGCTAATAAGAAAGGAGAGGGGAGGGACAAAGAGTTGATCAGAGAGGGGTGGTGACAGAATCTAATAAGAAAGAAAAGGGGAGGGACAAAGAGTTGATCAGAGAGGGGTGGTGACAGAAGCTAATAAGAAAGGAGAGGGGAGGGACAAATAGTTGATCAGAAATGGGTGGTGACAGAAGCTAATAAGAAAGAAAAGGGGAGGGACAAAGAGTTGATCAGAGAGGGGTGGTGACAGAAGCTAATAAGAAAGAAAAGGGGAGGTACAAAGAGTTGATCAGAGAGGGGTGGTGACAGAAGCTAATAAGAAAGGAGAGGGGAGGGACAAAGAGTTGATCAGAGAGGGGTGGTGACAGAAGCTAATAAGAAAGAAAAGGGGAGGGACAAAGAGTTGATCAGAGTGGGGTGGTGACAGAAGCAAATAAGGAAGGAGAGGGGAGGGACAAAGAGTTGATCAGAGAGGGGTGGTGACAGAAGCTAATAAGAAAGGAGAGGGGATTGACAAAGAGTTGATCAGAGAGGGGTGGTGACAGAATCTAATAAGAAAGAAAAGGGGAGGGACAAAGAGTTGATCAGAGAGGGGTGGTGACAGAAGCTAATAAGAAAGGAGAGGGGAGGGACAAATAGTTGATCAGAAAGGGGTGGTGACAGAAGCTAATAAGAAAGAAAAGGGGAGGGACAAAGAGTTGATCAGAGAGGGGTGGTGACAGAAGCTAATAAGAAAGAAAAGGGGAGGGACAAAGAGTTGATCAGAGAGGGGTGGTGACAGAAGCCAATAAGAAAGGAGAGGGGAGGGACACAGAGTTGATCAGTGAGGGGTGGTGACAGAAGCTAATAAGATAGGAGAGGGGAGGGACAAATAGTTAATCAGAAAGGGGTGGTGACAGAAGCTAATAAGAAAGAAAAGGGGAGGGACAAAGAGTTGATCAGAGAGGGGTGGTGACAGAAGCTAATAAGAAAGAAAAGGGGAGGGACAAAGAGTTGATCAGAGAGGGGTGGTGACAGAAGCTAATAAGAAAGGAGAGGGGAGGGACAAAGAGTTGATCAGAGAGGGGTGGTGACAGAAGCTAATAAGAAAGAAAAGGGGAGGGACAAAGAGTTGATCAGAGAGGGGTGGTGTCAGAAGCAAATAAGGAAGGAGAGGGGAGGGACAAAGAGTTGATCAGAGAGGGGTGGTGACAGAAGCTAATAAGAAAGGAGAGGGGAGGGACAAAGTTGATCAGAGAGGGGTGGTGACAGAAGCTAATAAGAAAGAAAAGGTGAGGGACAAAGAGTTGATCAGAGAAGGGTGGTGACAGAAGCCAATAAGAAAGGAGAGGGGAGGGACACAGAGTTGATCAGTGAGGGTTGGTGGCAGAAGCTAATAAGAAAGGAAAGGGGAGGAACAAAGAGTTGATCAGAGAGGGGTGGTGACAGAAGCTAATAAGGAAGGAGAGGGGAAGGACAAAGAGTTGATCAGAGAGGGGTGGTGGCGGAAGCTAATAAGGAAGGAGAGGGAAGGGACAAAGTTGATCAGAGAGGGGTGGTGACTGAAGCCAATAAGAAAGGAGAGGGGAGGGACAAAGAGTTGATCAGAGAGGGCTGGTGACAGAAGCCAATAAGAAAGGAGAGGGACACAGAGTTGATCAGAGAGGGGTGGTGAAAGAAGCTAATAAGAAAGAAAAGGGGAGGGACAAAGTTGATCAGAGAGGGGTGGTGGCAGAAGCTAATAAGAAAGGAGAGGGGATGGACAATGAGTTGATCAGAGAGGGGTGGTGACAGAAGACGATAAGAAAGGAAAGGGGAGGGACAAAGAGTTGATCAGAGAGGGGTAGTGGCAGAAGCTAATAAGAAAGGAGAGGGGAGGGACAAAGAGTTGATCAGAGAGGGGTGGTGACAGAAGCTAATAAGAAAGAAAAGGGGAGGGACAAAGAGTTGATCAGAGAGGGGCGGTGACAGAAGCTAATAAGAAAGGAGAGGGGAGGGACAAAGAGTTGATCAGAAAGGGGTGGTGACAGAAGCTAATAAGAAAGAAAAGGGGAGGGACAAAGAGTTGATCAGAGAAGGGTGGTGACAGAAGCTAATAAGAAAGAAAAGGGGAGAGGCAAAGAGTTGATCAGAGAGTGGTGGTGACAGAAGCTAATAAGGAAGGAGAGGGGAGGGACAAAGAGTTGATCAGAGAGGGGTGGTGACAGAAGCTAATAAGACAGAAAAGGGGAGGGACAAAGAGTTGATCAGAGAGGGGTGGTGACAGAAGCAAATAAGGAAGGAGAGGGGAGGGACAAAGAGTTGATCAGAAAGGGGTGGTGACAGAAGCTAATAAGAAAGGAGAGGGGAGGGACAAAGTTGATCAGAGAGGGGTTGTGACAGAAGCTAATAAGAAAGAAAAGGGGAGGGACAGTTGATCAGAGAGGGTTGGTGACAGAAGCCAATAAGAAAGGAGAGGGGAGGGACACAGAGTTGATCAGAGAGGGGTGGTGACAGAAGCCAATAAGAAAGGAGAGGGGAGGGGCAAAGAGTTGATCAGAAAGGGGAGGTGGCAGAAGCTAATAAGAAAGGAAAGGGGAGGGACAAAGAGTTGATCAGAGAGGGGTGGTGGCAGAAGCTAATAAGAAAGGAGAGGGGAGGGACAAAGAGTTGATCATAAAGGGGTGGTGACAGAAGCTAATAAGAAAGAAAAGGGGAGGGACAAAGAGTTGATCAGAGAGGGGTGGTGACAGAAGCTAATAAGAAAGAAAAGGGGAGGGACAAAGAGTTGATCAGAGAGGGGTGGTGACAGAAGCTAATAAGAAAGAAAAGGGGAGGGACAAAGAGTTGATCAGAGAGGGGTGGTGACAGAAGCTAATAAGAAAGAAGAGGGGAGGGACAAAGAGTTGATCAGAGAGGGGTGGTGACAGAAGCTAATAAGAAAGGAGAGGGGAGGGTCACAGTTAATGAGAGAGGGGTGGTGACAGAAGCTAATAAGAAAGAAAAGGGGAGGGACAAAGAGTTGATCAGAGAGGGGTGGTGACTGAAGCTAATAAGAAAGAAGAGGGGTGGGACAAAGTTGATCAGAGAGGGGTGGTGGCAGAAGCTAATAAGAAAGAAGAGGGGAGGGACAAAGTTGATCAGAGAGGGGTGGTGACAGAAGCTAATAAGAAAGGAGAGGGGAGGGACAAAGAGTTGATCGGAAAAGGGGGGGTGACAGAAGCTAATAAGAAAGAAAAGGGGAGGGACAAAGAGTTGATCAGAGAGGGGTGGTGACAGAAGCTAATAAGAAAGGAGAGGGGAGGGATAAAGAGTTGATCAGAGAGGGGTGGTGACAGAAGCTAATAAGAAAGGAGAGGGGAGGGACAAAGAGTTGATCAGAGAGGGGTGGTGACAGAATCTAATAAGAAAGAAAAGGGGAGGGACAAAGAGTTGATCAGAGAGGGGTGGTGACAGAAGCTAATAAGAAAGGAGAGGGGAGGGACAAATAGTTGATCAGAAAGGGGTGGTGACAGAAGCTAATAAGAAAGAAAAGGCGGAGGGACAAAGTGTTGATCAGAGAGGGGTGGTGACAGAAGCTAATAAGAAAGAAAAGGGGAGGGACAAAGAGTTGATCAGAGAGGGGTGGTGACAGAAGCTAATAAGAAAGGAGAGGGGAGGGACAAAGAGTTGATCAGAGAGGGGTGGTGACAGAAGTTAATAAGAAAGAAAAGGGGAGGGACAAAGAGTTGATCAGAGTGGGGTGGTGACAGAAGCAAATAAGGAAGGAGAGGGGAGGGACAAAGAGTTGATCAGACAGGGGTGGTGACAGAAGCTAATAAGAAAGGAGAGGGGAGGGACAAAGTTCATCAGAGAGGGGTGGTGACAGAAGCTAATAAGAAAGAAAAGGGGAGGGACAAAGAGTTGATCAGAGAGGGGTGGTGACAGAAGCCAATAAGAAAGGAGAGGGGAGGGACACAGAGTTGATCAGTGAGGGGTGGTGGCAGAAGCTAATAAGAAAGGAAAGGGGAGGAACAAAGAGTTGATCAGAGAGGGGTGGTGACAGAAGCTAACACGGAAGGAGAGGGGAAGGACAAAGAGTTGATCAGAGAGGGGTGGTGGCGGAAGCTAATAAGGAAGGAGAGGGAAGGGACAAAGTTTATCAGAGAGGGGTGGTGACTGATGCCAATAAGAAAGGAGAGGGGAGGGACAAAGAGTTGATCAGAGAGGGCTGGTGACAGAAGCCAATAAGAAAGGAGAGGGACACAGAGTTGATCAGAGAGGGGTGGTGACAGAAGCTAATAAGAAAGAAAAGGGGAGGGACAAAGTTGATCAGAGAGGGGTGGTGGCAGAAGCTAATAAGAAAGGACAGGGGAGGGACAAAGAGTTGATCAGAGAGGGGTGGTGGCAGAAGCTAATAAGAAAGGAGATGGGAGGGACAAAGTTGATCAGAGAGGGGTGGTGGCAGAAGCTAATAAGAAAGGAAAGGGGAGGGACAAAGAGTTGATCAGAGAGGGGTGGTGACAGAAGCTAATAAGAAAGGAGAGGGGAGGGACAAAGTTGATCAGAAAGGGGTGGTGACAGAAGCTAATAAAAAAGAAGAGGGGAGGGACAAAGAGTTGATCAGAGAGGGGTGGTGACAGAAGCTAATAAGGAAGGATAGGGGAAGGACAAAGAGTTGATCAGAGAGGGGTGGTGGCAGAAGCTAATAAGAAAGGAAAGGGGAGGAACAAAGAGTTGATCAGAGAGGGGTGGTGGCAGAAGCTAATAAGGAAGGAAAGGGGAGGGACAAAGAGTTGATCAGAGAGGGGTGGTGGCAGAAGCTAATAAGAAAGGAGAGGGGAGGGACAAAGAGTTGATCAGAAAGGGTTGGTGACAGAAGCTAATAAGAAAGAAAAGGGGAGGGACAAAGAGTTGATCAGAGAGGGGTGGTGACAGAAGCTAATAAGAAAGAAAAGGGGAGGGACAAAGAGTTGATCAGAGAGGGGTGGTGACAGAAGCTAATAAGAAAGAAAAGGGGAGGTCAAAGAGTTGATCAGAGAGGGGTGGTGACAGAAGCTAATAAGAAAGAAGAGGGGAGGGACAAAGAGTTGATCAGAGAGGGGTGGTGACAGAAGCTAATAAGAAAGGAGAGGGGAGGGACAAAGTTAATCAGAGAGGGGTGGTGACAGAAGCTAATAAGAAAGAAAAGGGGAGGGACAAAGAGTTGATCAGAGAGGGGTGGTGACTGAAGCTAATAAGAAAGAAGAGGGGAGGGACAAAGTTGATCAGAGAGGGGTGGTGACAGAAGCTAATAAGAAAGGAGAGGGGAGGGACAAAGAGTTGATCAGAGAGGGGTGGTGACAGAATCCAATAAGAATGGAGAGGGGATGGACAAAGAGTTGATCAGAGAGGGGTGGTGACAGAATCCAATAATAAAGGAGATGGGAGGGACAAAGAGTTGATCAGAGAGGGGTAGTGGCAGAAGCTAATAAGAAAGGAAAGGGGAGGAACAAAGAGTTGATCAGAGAGGGGTGGTGACTGAAGCTAATAAGGAAGGAGAGGGGAGGGACAAAGAGTTGATCAGAGAGGGGTGGTGGCAGAAGATAATAAGGAAAAAGAGGGGAAGGACAAAGAGTTGATCAGAGAGGGGTGGTGGCAGAAGCTAATAAGGACGTAGAGTGGAAGGACAAAGAGTTGATCAGAGAGGGGTGGTGGCTGAAGCTAATAAGGAAGGAGAGGGGAAGGATAAAAAGTTGATCAGAGAGGGGTGGTGACAGAAGCTAATAAGAAAGAAAAGGGGAGGTCAAAGAGTTGATCAGAGAGGGGTGGTGACAGAAGCTAATAAGAAAGAAGAGGGGAGGGACAAAGAGTTGATCAGAGAGGGGTGGTGACAGAAGCTAATAAGAAAGGAGAGGGGAGGGACAAAGTTAATCAGAGAGGGGTGGTGACAGAAGCTAATAAGAAAGAAAAGGGGAGGGAAAAAGAGTTGATCAGAGAGGGGTGGTGACTGATGCTAATAAGAAAGAAGAGGGGAGGGACAAAGTTGATCAGAGAGGGGTGGTGACAGAAGCTAATAAGAAAGGAGAGGGGAGGGACAAAGAGTTGATCAGAGAGGGGTGGTGACAGAAGCTAATAAGAAAGGAGAGGGGATGGACAAAGAGTTGATCAGAGAGGGGTTGTGACAGAAGCCAATAAGAAAGGAGAGGGGAGGGACAAAGAGTTGATCAGAGAAGGGTGGTGGCAGAAGCTAATAAGAAAGGAAAGGGGAGGGACAAAGAGTTGATCAGAGAGGGGTGGTGACAGAAGCTAATAAGAAAGTAGAGGGGAGGGACAAAGAGTTGATCAGAAAGGGGTGGTGACAGAAGCTAATAAGAAAGAAAAGGGGAGGGACAAAGAGTTGATCAGAGAGGGGTGGTGACAGAAGCTAATAAGAAAGGAGAGGGGAGGGACAAAGAGTTGATCAGAGAGGGGTGGTGACAGAAGCTAATAAGAAAGGAGAGGGGAGGGACAAAGAGTTGATCAGAGAGGGGTGGTGACAGAATCTAATAAGAAAGAAAAGGGGAGGGACAAAGAGTTGATCAGAGAGGGGTGGTGACAGAAGCTAATAAGAAAGGATAGGGGAGGGACAAATAGTTGATCAGAGAGGGGTGGTGACAGAAGCTAATAAGAAAGGAGAGGGGAGGGACAAAGTTGATCAGAGAGGGGTGGTGACAGAAGCTAATAAGAAAGAAAAGGGGAGGGACAAAGAGTTGACCAGAGAGGGGTGGTGACAGAAGCTAATAAGAAAGGAGAGGGGTAGGACAAAGTTGATCAGAGAGGGGTGGTGGCAGAAGCTAATAAAAAAGAAGAGGGGATGGACAAAGTTGATCAGAGAGGGGTGGTGACAGAAGCTAAGAAGAAAGGAGAGGGGAGGAACAAAGAGTTGATCAGAGAGGGGTGGTGACTGAAGCTAATAAGGAAGGAGAGGGGAGGGACAAAGAGTTGATCAGAGAGGGGTGGTGGCAGAAGCTAATAAGGAAGAAGAGGGGAAGGACAAAGAGTTGATCAGAGAGGGGTGGTGGCAGAAGCTAATAAGGAAGGAGTGGGGAAGGACAAAGAGTTGGTCAGAGAGGGGTGGTGGCAGAAGCTAATAAGGACGGAGAGTGGAAGGACAAAGAGTTGATCAGAGAGGGGTGGTGGCAGAAGCTAATAAGGAAGGAGAGGGGAAGGACAAAGAGTTGATCAGAGAGGGGTGGTGGCTGAAGCTAATAAGGAAGGAGAGGGGAAGGATAAAGAGTTGATCAGAGAGGGGTGGTGGCAGAAGCTAATAAGGAAGGAAAGGGGAGAGACAAAGAGTTGATCAGAGAGGGGTGGTGACAGAAGCTAATAAGAAAGGAAAGGGGAGGGACAAATTTGATCAGAGAGGGGTGGTGACAGAAGCCAATAAGAAAGGAGAGGGGATGGACAAAGAGTTGATCAGAGAGGGGTGGTGACAGAAGCCAATAAGAAAGGAGAGGGGAGGGACAAAGAGTTGATCAGAGAGGGATGGTGGCAGAAGCTAATAAGGAAGAAGAGGGGAAGGACAAAGAGTTGATCAGAGAGGGGTGGTGGCCGAAGCTAATAAGAAGGAGAGGGGAGGGACAAAGAGTTGATCAGAGAGGAGTGGTGGCAGAAGCCAATAAGAAGGAGAAGGGAGGGACAAAGAGTTGATCAGAGAGGGGTGGTGGCAGAAGCTAATAAGAAAGGAAAGGGGAGGGACAAAAAGTTGATCAGAGAGGGGTGGTGGCAGAAGCCAATAAGAAGGAGAGGGGAGGGACAAAGAGTTGATCAGAGAGGGATGGTGACAGAAGCTAATAAGAAAGAAAAGGGGAGGGACAAAGAGTTGATCAGAGAGGGGTGGTGACAGAAACTAATAAGAAAGGAGAGGGGAGGGACAAAGAGTTGATCAGAGAGGGGTGGTGACAGAAGCTAATAAGAAAGGAGAGGGGAGGGACAAAGAGTTGATCAGAGAGGGGTGGTGACAGAATCTAATAAGAAAGAAAAGGGGAGGGACAAAGAGTTGATCAGAGAGGGGTGGTGACAGAAGCTAATAAGAAAGGAGAGGGGAGGGACAAATAGTTGATCAGAAAGGGGTGGTGACAGAAGCTAATAAGAAAGAAAAGGGGAGGGACAAAGAGTTGATCAGAGAGGGGTGGTGACAGAAGCTAATAAGAAAGAAAAGGGGAGGGACAAAGAGTTGATCAGAGAGGGGTGGTGACAGAAGCTAATAAGAAAGGAGAGGGGAGGGACAAAGAGTTGATCAGAGAGGGGTGGTGACAGAAGCTAATAAGAAAGAAAAGGGGAGGGACAAAGAGTTGATCAGAGTGGGGTGGTGACAGAAGCAAATAAGGAAGGAGAGGGGAGGGACAAAGAGTTGATCAGAGAGGGGTGGTGACAGAAGCTAATAAGAAAGGAGAGGGGAGGGACAAAGTTGATCAGAGAGGGGTGGTGACAGAAGCTAATAAGAAAGAAAAGGGGAGGGACAAAGAGTTGATCAGAGAGGGGTGGTGACAGAAGCCAATAAGAAAGGAGAGGGGAGGGACACAGAGTTGATCAGTGAGGGGTGGTGACAGAAGCTAATAAGATAGGAGAGGGGAGGGACAAATAGTTAATCAGAAAGGGGTGGTGACAGAAGCTAATAAGAAAGAAAAGGGGAGGGACAAAGAGTTGATCAGAGAGGGGTGGTGACAGAAGCTAATAAGAAAGAAAAGGGGAGGGACAAAGAGTTGATCAGAGAGGGGTGGTGACAGAAGCTAATAAGAAAGGAGAGGGGAGGGACAAAGAGTTGATCAGAGAGGGGTGGTGACAGAAGCTAATAAGAAAGAAAAGGGGAGGGACAAAGAGTTGATCAGAGAGGGGTGGTGTCAGAAGCAAATAAGGAAGGAGAGGGGAGGGACAAAGAGTTGATCAGAGAGGGGTGGTGACAGAAGCTAATAAGAAAGGAGAGGGGAGGGACAAAGTTGATCAGAGAGGGGTGGTGACAGAAGCTAATAAGAAAGAAAAGGTGAGGGACAAAGAGTTGATCAGAGAGGGGTGGTGACAGAAGCCAATAAGAAAGGAGAGGGGAGGGACACAGAGTTGATCAGTGAGGGTTGGTGGCAGAAGCTAATAAGAAAGGAAAGGGGAGGAACAAAGAGTTGATCAGAGAGGGGTGGTGACAGAAGCTAATAAGGAAGGAGAGGGGAAGGACAAAGAGTTGATCAGGGAGGGGTGGTGGCGGAAGCTAATAAGGAAGGAGAGGGAAGGGACAAAGTTGATCAGAGAGGGGTGGTGACTGAAGCCAATAAGAAAGGAGAGGGGAGGGACAAAGAGTTGATCAGAGAGGGCTGGTGACAGAAGCCAATAAGAAAGGAGAGGGACACAGAGTTGATCAGAGAGGGGTGGTGACAGAAGCTAATAAGAAAGAAAAGGGGAGGGACAAAGTTGATCAGAGAGTGGTGGTGGCAGAAGCTAATAAGAAAGGAGAGGGGAGGGACAAAGAGTTGATCAGAGAGGGGTGGTGGCAGAAGCTAATAAGAAAGGAGATGGGAGGGACAAAGAGTTGATCAGAGAGGGGTGGTGACAGAAGCTAATAAGGAAGGATAGGGGAAGGACAAAGAGTTGATCAGAGAGGGGTGGTGGCCGAAGCTAATAAGAAAGGAAAGGGGAGGAACAAAAAGTTGATCAGAGAGGGGTGGTGGCAGAAGCTAATAAGGAAGGAGAGGGGAAGGACAAAGAGTTGATCAGAGAGGGGTGGTGGCAGAATCTAATAAGGAAGGAAAGGGGAAGGACAAAGTTGATCAAAGAGGGGTGGTGACAGAAGCCAATAAGAAAGGAGAGGGGATGGACAAAGAGTTGATCAGAGAGGGGTGGTGACAGAAGCCAATAAGAAAGGAAAGGGGAGGGACAAAGAGTTGATCAGAGAGGGGTGGTGGCAGAAGCTAATAAGAAAGGAGAGGGGAGGGACAAAGAGTTGATCAGAGAGGAGTGGTGACAGAAGCTAATAAGAAAGGAAATGGGAGGGACAAAGAGTTGATCATAGAGGGGCGGTGACAGAAGCTAATACGAAAGGAGAGGGGAGGGACAAAGAGTTGATCAGATAGGGGTGGTGACAGAAGCTAATAAGAAAGAAAAGGGGAGGGACAAAGAGTTGATCAGAGAAGGGTGGTGACAGAAGCTAATAAGAAAGAAAAGGGGAGTGACAAAGAGTTGATCAGAGAGGGGTGGTGACAGAAGCTAATAAGAAAGAAAAGGGGAGGGACAAAGAGTTGATCAAAGAGGGGTGGTGGCAGAATCTAAAAAGGAAGGAAAGGGGAGGGACAAAGTTGATCAGAGAGGGGTGGTGACAGAAGCAAATAAGAAAGGAGAGGGGATGGACAATGAGTTGATCAGAGAGGGGTGGTGACAGAAGCCGATAAGAAAGGAAAGGGGAGGGACAAAGAGTTGATCAGAGAGGGGTAGTGGCAGAAGCTAATAAGAAAGGAGAGGGGAGGGACAAAGAGTTGATCAGAGAGGGGTGGTGACAGAAGCTAATAAGAAAGAAAAGGGGAGGGGCAAAGAGTTGATCAGAGAGGGGCGGTGACAGAAGCTAATAAGAAAGGAGAGGGGAGGGACAAAGAGTTGATCAGAAAGGGGTGGTGACAGAAGCTAATAAGAAAGAAAAGGGGAGGGACAAAGAGTTGATCAGAGAAGGGTGGTGACAGAAGCTAATAAGAAAGAAAAGGGGAGAGGCAAAGAGTTGATCAGAGAGTGGTGGTGACAGAAGCTAATAAGGAAGGAGAGGGGAGGGACAAAGAGTTGATCAGAGAGGGGTGGTGACAGAAGCTAATAAGACAGAAAAGGGGAGGGACAAAGAGTTGATCAGAGAGGGGTGGTGACAGAAGCAAATAAGGAAGGAGAGGGGAGGGACAAAGAGTTGATCAGAAATGGGTGGTGACAGAAGCTAATAAGAAAGGAGAGGGGAGGGACAAAGTTGATCAGAGAGGGGTTGTGACAGAAGCTAATAAGAAAGAAAAGGGGAGGGACAGGTGATCAGAGAGGGTTGGTGACAGAAGCCAATAAGAAAGGAGAGGGGAGGGACACAGAGTTGATCAGAGAGGGGTGGTGACAGAAGCCAATAAGAAAGGAGAGGGGAGGGGCAAAGAGTTGATCAGAAAGGGGAGGTGGCAGAAGCTAATAAGAAAGGAAAGGGGAGGGACAAAGAGTTGATCAGAGAGGGGTGGTGGCAGAAGCTAATAAGAAAGGAGAGGGGAGGGACAAAGAGTTGATCATAAAGGGGTGGTGACAGAAGCTAATAAGAAAGAAAAGGGGAGGGACAAAGAGTTGATCAGAGAGGGGTGGTGACAGAAGCTAATAAGAAAGAAAAGGGGAGGGACAAAGAGTTGATCAGAGAGGGGTGGTGACAGAAGCTAATAAGAAAGAAAAGGGGAGGGACAAAGAGTTGATCAGAGAGGGGTGGTGACAGAAGCTAATAAGAAAGAAGAGGGGAGGGACAAAGAGTTGATCAGAGAGGGGTGGTGACAGAAGCTAATAAGAAAGGAGAGGGGAGGGTCACAGTTAATCAGAGAGGGGTGGTGACAGAAGCTAATAAGAAAGAAAAGGGGAGGGACAAAGAGTTGATCAGAGAGGGGTGGTGACTGAAGCTAATAAGAAAGAAGAGGGGTGGGACAAAGTTGATCAGAGAGGGGTGGTGGCAGAAGCTAATAAGAAAGAAGAGGGGAGGGACAAAGTTGATCAGAGAGGGGTGGTGACAGAAGCTAATAAGAAAGGAGAGGGGAGGGACAAAGAGTTGATCAGAAAGGGGTGGTGACAGAAGCTAATAAGAAAGAAAAGGGGAGGGACAAAGAGTTGATCAGAGAGGGGTGGTGACAGAAGCTAATAAGAAAGGAGAGGGGAGGGATAAAGAGTTGATCAGAGAGGGGTGGTGACAGAAGCTAATAAGAAAGGAGAGGGAGGGACAAAGAGTTGATCAGAGAGGGGTGGTGACAGAATCTAATAAGAAAGAAAAGGGGAGGGACAAAGAGTTGATCAGAGAGGGGTGGTGACAGAAGCTAATAAGAAAGGAGAGTGGAGGGACAAATAGTTGATCAGAAAGGGGTGGTGACAGAAGCTAATAAGAAAGAAAAGGCGGAGGGACAAAGTGTTGATCAGAGAGGGGTGGTGACAGAAGCTAATAAGAAAGAAAAGGGGAGGGACAAAGAGTTGATCAGAGAGGGGTGGTGACAGAAGCTAATAAGAAAGGAGAGGGGAGGGACAAAGAGTTGATCAGAGAGGGGTGGTGACAGAAGCTAATAAGAAAGAAAAGGGGAGGGACAATGAGTTGATCAGAGTGGGGTGGTGACAGAAGCAAATAAGGAAGGAGAGGGGAGGGACAAAGAGTTGATCAGACAGGGGTGGTGACAGAAGCTAATAAGAAAGGAGAGGGGAGGGACAAAGTTCATCAGAGAGGGGTGGTGACAGAAGCTAATAAGAAAGAAAAGGGGAGGGACAAAGAGTTGATCAGAGAGGGGTGGTGACAGAAGCCAATAAGAAAGGAGAGGGGAGGGACACAGAGTTGATCAGTGAGGGGTGGTGGCAGAAGCTAATAAGAAAGGAAAGGGGAGGAACAAAGAGTTGATCAGAGAGGGGTGGTGACAGAAGCTAACACGGAAGGAGAGGGGAAGGACAAAGAGTTGATCAGAGAGGGGTGGTGGCGGAAGCTAATAAGGAAGGAGAGGGAAGGGACAAAGTTTATCAGAGAGGGGTGGTGACTGATGCCAATAAGAAAGGAGAGGGGAGGGACAAAGAGTTGATCAGAGAGGGCTGGTGACAGAAGCCAATAAGAAAGGAGAGGGACACAGAGTTGATCAGAGAGGGGTGGTGACAGAAGCTAATAAGAAAGAAAAGGGGAGGGACAAAGTTGATCAGAGAGGGGTGGTGGCAGAAGCTAATAAGAAAGGACAGGGGAGGGACAAAGAGTTGATCAGAGAGGGGTGGTGGCAGAAGCTAATAAGAAAGGAGATGGGAGGGACAAAGTTGATCAGAGAGGGGTGGTGGCAGAAGCTAATAAGAAAGGAAAGGGGAGGGACAAAGAGTTGATCAGAGAGGGGTGGTGACAGAAGCTAATAAGAAAGGAGAGGGGAGGGACAAAGAGTTGATCAGAAAGGGGTGGTGACAGAAGCTAATAAGAAAGAAGAGGGGAGGGACAAAGAGTTGATCAGAGAGGGGTGGTGACAGAAGCTAATAAGGAAGGATAGGGGAAGGACAAAGAGTTGATCAGAGAGGGGTGGTGGCAGAAGCTAATAAGAAAGGAAAGGGGAGGAACAAAGAGTTGATCAGAGAGGGGTGGTGGCAGAAGCTAATAAGGAAGGAGAGGGGAAGGACAAAGAGTTGATCAGAGAGGGGTGGTGGCAGAATCTAATAAGGAAGGAAAGGGGAGGGACAAAGTTGATCAGAGAGGGGTGGTGACAGAAGCCAATAAGAAAGGAGAGGGGAGGGACAAAGAGTTGATCAGAGAGGGGTGGTGACAGAAGCCAATAAGAACGGAAAGGGGAGGGACAAAGAGTTGATCAGAGAGGAGTGGTGGCAGAAGCTAATAAGAAAGGAGAGGGGAGGGACAAAGAGTTAATCAGAGAGGGGTGGTGACAGAAGCTAATAAGAAAGAAAAGGGGAGGGACAAAGAGTTGATCAGAGAGGGGCGGTGACACAAGCTAATAAGAAAGGAGAGGGGAGGGTCAAAGAGTTGATCAGAAAGGGGTGGTGACAGAAGCTAATAAGAAAGAAAAGGGGAGGGACAAAGAGTTGATCAGAGAAGGGTGGTGACAGAAGCTAATAAGAAAGAAAAGGGGAGTGACAAAGAGTTGATCAGAGAGGGGTGGTGACAGAAGCTAATAAGGAAGGAGAGGGGAGGGACAAAGAGTTGATCAGAGAGGGGTGGTGACAGAAGCTAATAAGACAGAAAAGGGGAGGGACAAAGAGTTGATCAGAGAGGGGTGGTGACAGAAGCAAATAAGGAAGGAGAGGGGAGGGACAAAGAGTTGATCAGAGAGGGGTGGTGACAGAAGCTAATAAGAAAGGAGAGGGGAGGGACAAAGTTGATCAGAGAGGGGTGGTGACAGAAGCTAATAAGAAAGAAAAGGGGAGGGACAGTTGATCAGAGAGGGGTGGTGACAGAAGCCAATAAGAAAGGAGAGGGGAGGGACACAGAGTTGATCAGAGAGGGGTGGTGATAGAAGCCAATAAGAAAGGAGAGGGGAGGGGCAAAGAGTTGATCAGAAAGGGGTGGTGGCAGAAGCTAATAAGAAAGGAAAGGGGAGGGACAAAGAGTTGATCAGAGAGGGGTGGTGGCAGAAGCTAATAAGAAAGGAGAGGGGAGGGACAAAGAGTTGATCAGAAAGGGTTGGTGACAGAAGCTAATAAGAAAGAAAAGGGGAGGGACAAAGAGTTGATCAGAGAGGGGTGGTGACAGAAGCTAATAAGAAAGAAAAGGGGAGGGACAAAGAGTTGATCAGAGAGGGGTGGTGACAGAAGCTAATAAGAAAGAAAAGGGGAGGTCAAAGAGTTGATCAGAGAGGGGTGGTGACAGAAGCTAATAAGAAAGAAGAGGGGAGGGACAAAGAGTTGATCAGAGAGGGGTGGTGACAGAAGCTAATAAGAAAGGAGAGGGGAGGGACAAAGTTAATCAGAGAGGGGTGGTGACAGAAGCTAATAAGAAAGAAAAGGGGAGGGACAAAGAGTTGATCAGAGAGGGGTGGTGACTGAAGCTAATAAGAAAGAAGAGGGGAGGGACAAAGTTGATCAGAGAGGGGTGGTGACAGAAGCTAATAAGAAAGGAGAGGGGAGGGACAAAGAGTTGATCAGAGAGGGGTGGTGACAGAATCCAATAAGAATGGAGAGGGGATGGTCAAAGAGTTGATCAGAGAGGGGTGGTGACAGAATCCAATAATAAAGGAGATGGGAGGGACAAAGAGTTGATCAGAGAGGGGTAGTGGCAGAAGCTAATAAGAAAGGAAAGGGGAGGAACAAAGAGTTGATCAGAGAGGGGTGGTGACTGAAGCTAATAAGGAAGGAGAGGGGAGGGACAAAGAGTTGATCAGAGAGGGGTGGTGGCAGAAGCTAATAAGGAAGAAGAGGGGAAGGACAAAGAGTTGATCAGAGAGGGGTGGTGGCAGAAGCTAATAAGGACGGAGAGTGGAAGGTCAAAGAGTTGATCAGAGAGGGGTGGTGGCTGAAGCTAATAAGGAAGGAGAGGGGAAGGATAAAAAGTTGATCAGAGAGGGGTGGTGACAGAAGCTAATAAGAAAGAAAAGGGGAGGTCAAAGAGTTGATCAGAGAGGGGTGGTGACAGAAGCTAATAAGAAAGAAGAGGGGAGGGACAAAGAGTTGATCAGAGAGGGGTGGTGACAGAAGCTAATAAGAAAGGAGAGGGGAGGGACAAAGTTAATCAGAGAGGGGTGGTGACAGAAGCTAAAAAGAAAGAAAAGGGGAGGGAAAAAGAGTTGATCAGAGAGGGGTGGTGACTGATGCTAATAAGAAAGAAGAGGGGAGGGACAAAGTTGATCAGAGAGGGGTGGTGACAGAAGCTAATAAGAAAGGAGAGGGGAGGGACAAAGAGTTGATCAGAGAGGGGTGGTGACAGAAGCCAATAAGAAAGGAGAGGGGATGGACAAAGAGTTGATCAGAGAGGGGTTGTGACAGAAGCCAATAAGAAAGGAGAGGGGAGGGACAAAGAGTTGATCAGAGAAGGGTGGTGGCAGAAGCTAATAAGAAAGGAAAGGGGAGGGACAAAGAGTTGATCAGAGAGGGGTGGTGACAGAAGCTAATAAGAAAGTAGAGGGGAGGGACAAAGAGTTGATCAGAAAGGGGTGGTGACAGAAGCTAATAAGAAAGAAAAGGGGAGGGACAAAGAGTTGATCAGAGAGGGGTGGTGACAGAAGCTAATAAGAAAGGAGAGGGGAGGGACAAAGAGTTGATCAGAGAGGGGTGGTGACAGAAGCTAATAAGAAAGGAGAGGGGAGGGACAAAGAGTTGATCAGAGAGGGGTGGTGACAGAATCTAATAAGAAAGAAAAGAGGAGGGACAAAGAGTTGATCAGAGAGGGGTGGTGACAGAAGCTAATAAGAAAGGATAGGGGAGGGACAAATAGTTGATCAGAGAGGGGTGGTGACAGAAGCTAATAAGAAAGGAGAGGGGAGGGACAAAGTTGATCAGAGAGGGGTGGTGACAGAAGCTAATAAGAAAGAAAAGGGGAGGGACAAAGAGTTGACCAGAGAGGGGTGGTGACAGAAGCTAATAAGAAAGGAGAGGGGTGGGACAAAGTTGATCAGAGAGGGGTGGTGGCAGAAGCTAATAAGAAAGAAGAGGGGATGGACAAAGTTGATCAGAGAGGGGTGGTGACAGAAGCTAAGAAGAAAGGAGAGGGGAGGGACAAAGAGCTGATCAGAGAGGGGTGGTGACAGAATCCAATAATAAAGGAGATGGGAGGGACAAAGAGTTGATCAGAGAGGGGTAGTGGCAGAAGCTAATAAGAAAGGAAAGGGGAGGAACAAAGAGTTGATCAGAGAGGGGTGGTGACTGAAGCTAATAAGGAAGGAGAGGGGAGGGACAAAGAGTTGATCAGAGAGGGGTGGTGGCAGAAGCTAATAAGGAAGAAGAGGGGAAGGACAAAGAGTTGATCAGAGAGGGGTGGTGGCAGAAGCTAATAAGGAAGGAGTGGGGAAGGACAAAGAGTTGGTCAGAGAGGGGTGGTGGCAGAAGCTAATAAGGACGGAGAGTGGAAGGACAAAGAGTTGATCAGAGAGGGGTGGTGGCAGAAGCTAATAAGGAAGGAGAGGGGAAGGACAAAGAGTTGATCAGAGAGGGGTGGTGGCTGAAGCTAATAAGGAAGGAGAGGGGAAGGATAAAGAGTTGATCAGAGAGTGGTGGTGGCAGAAGCTAATAAGGAAGGAAAGGGGAGAGACAAAGAGTTGATCAGAGAGGGGTGGTGACAGAAGCTAATAAGAAAGGAAAGGGGAGGGACAAATTTGATCAGAGAGGGGTGGTGACAGAAGCCAATAAGAAAGGAGAGGGGATGGACAAAGAGTTGATCAGAGAGGGGTGGTGACAGAAGCCAATAAGAAAGGAGAGGGGAGGGACAAAGAGTTGATCAGAGAGGGATGGTGGCAGAAGCTAATAAGGAAGAAGAGGGGAAGGACAAAGAGTTGATCAGAGAGGGGTGGTGGCCGAAGCTAATAAGAAGGAGAGGGGAGGGACAAAGAGTTGATCAGAGAGGAGTGGTGGCAGAAGCCAATAAGAAGGAGAAGGGAGGGACAAAGAGTTGATCAGAGAGGGGTGGTGGCAGAAGCTAATAAGAAAGGAAAGGGGAGGGACAAAAAGTTGATCAGAGAGGGGTGGTGGCAGAAGCCAATAAGAAGGAGAGGGGAGGGACAAAGAGTTGATCAGAGAGGGATGGTGACAGAAGCTAATAAGAAAGAAAAGGGGAGGGACAAAGAGTTGATCAGAAAGGGGTGGTGACAGAAACTAATAAGAAAGGAGAGGGGAGGGACAAAGAGTTGATCAGAGAGGGGTGGTGACAGAAGCTAATAAGAAAGGAGAGGGGAGGGACAAAGAGTTGATCAGAGAGGGGTGGTGACAGAATCTAATAAGAAAGAAAAGGGGAGGGACAAAGAGTTGATCAGAGAGGGGTGGTGACAGAAGCTAATAAGAAAGGAGAGGGGAGGGACAAATAGTTGATCAGAAAGGGGTGGTGACAGAAGCTAATAAGAAAGAAAAGGGGAGGGACAAAGAGTTGATCAGAGAGGGGTGGTGACAGAAGCTAATAAGAAAGAAAAGGGGAGGGACAAAGAGTTGATCAGAGAGGGGTGGTGACAGAAGCTAATAAGAAAGGAGAGGGGAGGGACAAAGAGTTGATCAGAGAGGGGTGGTGACAGAAGCTAATAAGAAAGAAAAGGGGAGGGACAAAGAGTTGATCAGAGTGGGGTGGTGACAGAAGCAAATAAGGAAGGAGAGGGGAGGGACAAAGAGTTGATCAGAGAGGGGTGGTGACAGAAGCTAATAAGAAAGGAGAGGGGAGGGACAAAGTTGATCAGAGAGGGGTGGTGACAGAAGCTAATAAGAAAGGAGAGGGGAGGGACACAGAGTTGATCAGTGAGGGGTGGTGGCAGAAGCTAATAAGAAAGGAAAGGGGAGGAACAAAGAGTTGATCAGAGAGGGGTGGTGACAGAAGCTAACAAGGAAGGAGAGGGGAAGGACAAAGAGTTGATCAGAGAGGGGTGGTGGCGGAAGCTAATAAGGAAGGAGAGGGAAGGGACAAAGTTTATCAGAGAGGGGTGGTGACTGAAGCCAATAAGAAAGGAGAGCGGAGGGACAAAGAGTTGATCAGAGAGGGCTCGTGACAGAAGCCAATAAGAAAGGAGAGGGACACAGAGTTGATCAGAGAGCGGTGGTGACAGAAGCTAATAAGAAAGAAAAGGGGAGGGACAAAGTTGATCAGAGAGGGGTGGTGGCAGAAGCTAATAAGAAAGGAGAGGGGAGGGACAAAGAGTTGATCAGAGTGGGGTGGTGGCAGAAGCTAATAAGAAAGGAGATGGGAGGGACAAAGTTGATCAGAGAGGGGTGGTGGCAGAAGCTAATAAGAAAGGAAAGGGGAGGGACAAAGAGTTGATCAGAGAGGGGTGGTGACAGAAGCTAATAAGAAAGAAAAGGGGAGGGACAAAGAGTTGATCAGAGAGGGGTGGTGACAGAAGCTAATAAGAAAGAAAAAGGGAGGAACAAAGAGTTGATCAGAGAGGGGTGGTGACAGAAGCTAATAAGAAAGGAGAGGGGAGGGACAAAGAGTTGATCAGAAAGGGGTGGTGACAGAAGCTACGAAGAAAGAAGAGGGGAGGGACAAAGAGTTGATCAGAGAGGGGTGGTGACAGAAGCTAATACGGAAGGATAGGGGAAGGACAAAGAGTTGATCAGACAGGGGTGGTGGCAGAAGCTAATAAGAAAGGAAAGGGGAGGAACAAAGAGTTGATCAGAGAGGGGTGGTGGCAGAAGCTAATAAGGAAGGAGAGGGGAAGGACAAAGAGTTGATCAGAGAGGGGTGGTGGCAGAATCTAATAAGGAAGGAAAGGGGAGGGACAAAGTTGATCAGAGAGGGGTGGTGACAGAAGCCAATAAGAAAGGAGAGGGGAGGGACAAAGAGTTGATCAGAGAGGGGTGGTGACAGAAGCCAATAAGAAAGGAAAGGGGAGGGACAAAGAGTTGATCAGAGAGGGGTGGTGGCAGAAGCTAATAAGAAAGGAGAGGGGAGGGACAAAGAGTTGATCAGAGAGGGGTGGTGACAGAAGCTAATAAGAAAGAAAAGGGGAGGGACAAAGAGTTGATCAGAGAGGGGCGGTGACACAAGCTAATAAGAAAGGAGAGGGGAGGGTCAAAGAGTTGATCAGAAAGGGGTGGTGACAGAAGCTAATATGAAAGAAAAGGGGAGGGACAAAGAGTTGATCAGAGAAGGGTGGTGACAGAAGCTAATAAGAAAGAAAAGGGGAGTGACAAAGAGTTGATCAGAGAGGGGTGGTGACAGAAGCTAATAAGGAAGGAGAGGGGAGGGACAAAGAGTTGATCAGAGAGGGGTGGTGACAGAAGCTAATAAGACAGAAAAGGGGAGGGACAAAGAGTTGATCAGAGAGGGGTGGTGACAGAAGCAAATAAGGAAGGAGAGGGGAGGGACAAAGAGTTGATCAGAGAGGGGTGGTGACAGAAGCTAATAAGAAAGGAGAGGGGAGGGACAAAGTTGATCAGAGAGGGGTGGTGGCAGAAGCTAATAAGAAAGAAAAGGGGAGGGACAGTTGATCAGAGAGGGGTGGTGACAGAAGCCAATAAGAAAGGAGAGGGGAGGGACACAGAGTTGATCAGAGAGGGGTGGTGACAGAAGCCAATAAGAAAGGAGAGGGGAGGGGCAAAGAGTTGATCAGAAAGGGGTGGTGGCAGAAGCTAATAAGAAAGGAAAGGGGAGGGACAAAGAGTTGATCAGAGAGGGGTGGTGGCAGAAGCTAATAAGAAAGGAGAGGGGAGGGACAAAGAGTTGATCAGAAAAGGGTGGTGACAGAAGCTAATAAGAAAGAAAAGGGGAGGGACAAAGAGTTGATCAGAGAGGGGTGGTGACAGAAGCTAATAAGAAAGAAAAGGGGAGGGACAAAGAGTTGATCAGAGAGGGGTGGTGACAGAAGCTAATAAGAAAGAAAAGGGGAGGTCAAAGAGTTGATCAGAGAGGGGTGGTGACAGAAGCTAATAAGAAAGAAGAGGGGAGGGACAAAGAGTTGATCAGAGAGGGGTGGTGACAGAAGCTAATAAGAAAGGAGAGGGGAGGGACAAAGTTAATCAGAGAGGGGTGGTGACAGAAGCTAATAAGAAAGAAAAGGGGAGGGACAAAGAGTTGATCAGAGAGGGGTGGTGACTGAAGCTAATAAGAAAGAAGAGGGGAGGGACAAAGTTGATCAGAGAGGGGTGGTGACAGAAGCTAATAAGAAAGGAGAGGGGAGGGACAAAGAGTTGATCAGAGAGGGGTGGTGACAGAAGCCAATAAGAAAGGAGAGGGGATGGACAAAGAGTTGATCAGAGAGGGGTGGTGACAGAAGCCAATAAGAAAGGAGAGGGGAGGGACAAAGAGTTGATCAGAGAAGGGTGGTGGCAGAAGCTAATAAGAAAGGAAAGGGGAGGGACAAAGAGTTGATCAGAGAGGGGTGGTGACAGAAGCTAATAAGAAAGTAGAGGGGAGGGACAAAGAGTTGATCAGAAAGGGGTGGTGACAGAAGCTAATAAGAAAGAAAAGGGGAGGGACAAAGAGTTGATCAGAGAGGGGTGGTGACAGAAGCTAATAAGAAAGGAGAGGGGAGGGACAAAGAGTTGATCAGAGAGGGGTGGTGACAGAAGCTAATAAGAAAGGAGAGGGGATGGACAAAGAGTTGATCAGAGAGGGGCGGTGACAGAATCTAATAAGAAAGAAAAGGGGAGGGACAAAGAGTTGATCAGAGAGGGGTGGTGACAGAAGCTAATAAGAAAGGATAGGGGAGGGACAAATAGTTGATCAGAGAGGGGTGGTGACAGAAGCTAATAAGAAAGGAGAGGGGAGGTACAAAGTTGATCAGAGAGGGGTGGTGACAGAAGCTAATAAGAATGAAAAGGGGAGGGACAAAGAGTTGATCAGAGAGGGGTGGTGACAGAAGCTAATAAGAAAGGAGAGGGGTGGGACAAAATTGATCAGAGAGGGGTGGTGGCAGAAGCTAATAAGCAAGAAGAGGGGATGGACAAAGTTGATCAGAGAGGGGTGGTGACAGAAGCTAATAAGAAAGGAGAGGGGAGGGACAAAGAGTTGATCAGAGAGGGGTGGTGACAGAATCCAATAATAAAGGAGATGGGAGGGACAAAGAGTTGATCAGAGAGGGGTAGTGGCAGAAGCTAATAAGAAAGGAGAGGGGAAGGACAAAGAGTTGATCAGAGAGGGGTGGTGGCAGAAGCTAATAAGGAAGGAGAGGGGAAGGATAAAGAGTTGATCAGAGAGGGGTGGTGGCAGAAGCTAATAAGGAAGGAAAGGGGAGAGACAAAGAGTTGATCAGAGAGGGGTGGTGACAGAAGCTAATAAGAAAGGAAAGGGGACGGACAAAGTTGATCAGAGAGGGGTGGTGACAGAAGCCAATAAGAAAGGAGAGGGGATGGACAAAGAGTTGATCAGAGAGGGGTGGTGACAGAAGCCAATAAGAAAGGAGAGTGGAGGGACAAAGAGTTGATCAGAGAGGGGTGGTGGCAGACGCTAATAAGGAAGAAGAGGGGAAGGACAAAGAGTTGATCAGAGAGGGGTGGTGGCCGAAGCTAATAAGAAGGAGAGGGGAGGGACAAAGAGTTGATCAGAGAGGAGTGGTGGCAGAAGCCAATAAGAAGGAGACAGGAGGGACAAAGAGTTGATCAGAGAGGGGTGGTGGCAGAAGCTAATAAGAAAGGAAAGGGGAGGGACAAAAAGTTGATCAGAGAGGGGTGGTGGCAGAAGCCAATAAGAAGGAGAGGGGAGGGACAAAGTGTTGATCAGAGAGGGGTGGTGACAGAAGCTAATAAGAAAGGAGAGGGGAAGGACAAAGAGTTGATTAGAGAGAGGTGGTGACAGAAGCCAAAAAGAAAGGAGAGGACAGCGGAGCCTATCCCTTGTTAGATAGGGGAGGGAATTTAATCAATCGGACAGGAAAAGGGAGGTGACAGAAGATGATCACAGAGGAGGAGGGCCGGAGGGGAGACAATCTGGGCAGTTTGAGGGTACATGAAATGTAGAAACGGATCTCAGATTTGTAGCTTATTTTGGATATAGAGCAAACTATCCGGGATAAAAATAACAGGTGGCCGTCATACTGTGCAGTGCCCCATGAATTCCAGAAACCTGAATGGCGCTCTCTGTCCATTTTGGCACCCCGAGCTCATGCTCCACTGGAACCGCCCTCGCTACTCCCCTGTATATGTGTGTGTGTATATATATATATATAATTATATATATATATATTCTAGATTTGCATGGGGCATGGTGTGTCTGTTAGCAAAAAGATAAGGGGTGTGGCCACTCAAACAGGGGAGCGTGGTTTGAGACATGCCCCCTTTTGCTGTGCCAATTAACCACTTAACTGATGGGGTTTTTTTTCCAAAAACCGTTCCAAAATTGTCAATTTTTTTGAGTGAATTAGGTGAGGAACACCCATTTTAAGTTATCCAAAATGGTTTCATAAAAAAAAAAAAGTTTTTTTTTTAAAGATTTGTAAAAAAAAAAATCAGTTTCTACAATAACTGAACATACCATTGAATCATCGGAAACATCGCGACCATCCCGATGTTCAATTAGAGACTGGATACAGGAACCAGGTATGTCAGGGGCTTTAGGGGGGAGGTTAAACTTACTTTTCCCCAGCGACTGCTCAGTTCTGCAGGCGCTGGGTAGGGGGTCCTGCTTTGCTGACCTATCAGCATTGATTGACATCACAGCAGACAGAAGGGGAGAGGTTGCTGACAGCCAGAGGAAGGTCCCTCTGAGAGCAGCAGCTGCAGAAAGATTCTCTTCCTGCAGCCACCCTCATGTTTATCTGTCTGGACGAAATTTTACGCTAGTACAGATAAAGAACTGCCTGGTGTGGACAGAAGCTTACATCCATGCCAGGCAAGTGCTTAACTTGCTATTATATATTTTTGGATCACCCGGAGGAAACCCATGCAAGAACAGGGGTGAATATACAAATTCCACACAGTCATAGCCATAGTAGGAATTGAGCCCACAACCTCAATGTTGTGAGGGAGCATGTGCTGCCCACTTTAATGTGTCATCAAATTATTTCAGAAAATTGCGCATACTCAGGCATGCACTGTGTGATAAATAAATGACTCACTTGAGTCCAGCAAGAAAACTGATACAGTTTCAGTATAATGAGTTCTTTTTCTGAAAAACACCAGGTCCTGGTTATTTAGTTTGTTGAAGGACCGCAGCTCTCCTTTAAAAAAGACCGGAATCCAGGTCCACAAATCTGTCGCTATAAAACAAAAGAAAAGCACTCCATGGTACAGATAAACACAAATCTATTTTGACACAAAGTTGCTAAAATCGCACGTCAGCGGTGCAGTGCCGCCCGTACCTTAATAAAAACAGTGTGGGCTGGTTACCACATGGTGTGTTTAAAATACTCCACCAGACATTGCTTCAAACATGCCTTCCTAGGGAACCATTGGGTTTACACAACCTGCTGCTGGACACTGGTAACAGGCCGCTGCTGGTTGGACCACGTCTGTCCCGTACATGCTATGGAGATAGCCGGTAGACTGTGGAGTTCATGCCATAAAGTCCCACCCTAACGCGTTTCATTATGGAATTTGTCAGAGGGCTGGGCTTCATGACGTGACATGCTTGTTACAAAGGCTGAACTAGCCAATCAGTGCAGGAGTTTGAGTCCACACCTCAACCTCTGCCAATCAGTTTTAGCTCTTATCTAGCTTGTACTTTGGACCTCATTCAGAGTCTCTTGCTAGCGCTGTGCGCTCGCAAGCAGCACGATGGTTTGCATGCGCACGCTTCATTCTGCGTATGCGCAAATTACTCTGTGCAATCACAGGCCGCTCGCTCGCCCAGCAAAGACAGCCCAGTGAAATGAGTGACAGGAGAGACGGTTTGTGGGTGGTAACAGGGACAGGACACTAATAACGGGGGAGTGGAGGTGCGAACGCAGGCATGCCTGAGTTTTTCAACACCGTTTTAGAGGCATGCATAATTAACACGTAGCATCATAGTACATGTCACATGCTTGTTTTTTACACTGAAGTCCTCATAGTGCTTGCGGTAGGGTAAGGCAACCACAAGCGCTGCGATCGCTTCTGATTGTCCTCGATGTACCAATGTTTTAATACACTTCCTGTAGATGACGTGTGCTGGTGGGCAGTTCTGCCTGTGCAATTGGGCATATGCTGGCCGCTCGCTAAGCCATGGTGGGCGTGCTAATGCCTTGGCGAGCGATCTCTTCCTGTGACAAATTTGCATATGCTGGGGGTGAGTGATCGCATCTAGCGAGAAACTCTGAATGAGGTCCTTTGTTTCTGAAGGACGATCTATAGACTCATATACTTGTCCTTCAATCGGTCTAATTCATTTTAGGTATGTTTAGATAAAACACAATATATCAATGGATAGAAAATACATAGTAGTAATATAGTAGATAAATGAAACATAGTATCATCACAGTCAAAGCTCGTGTGGGCCGCTATGGTTTACAATATACAGCGGGTTTTATCGCACCTTATATAGATTCACAACACAAACAGAACCAGTGTGTTATTAACAATTGCTCTTAATATTAAAAGGTTTAGTTATCTTATTTAGACTTTATAATCCTTAATGCGGTTTTTCATATAAACATTTAGGGAGTACAGGACCTGTTTAGCGGTCTCTGATACCGAATGGGCTAAACGAGGGGATAGAAATTACCCCCTTTATAAGAGTATTAATATTAAGACCAGTCCTCTGACGAAGGCCATGATGAAACGTGTTAGGGTGGGGCTTTATGGCATGAACTCCACAGACTCCCGGCTATCTCCAGAGCGTGTCCAGGACAGATGTGGTCTGACCAGCAGCGGCCTGTTACCAGTGTCAAGCGGCAGGGTGTGTGAACACGATGGTTCCCTAGGAAGGCATGTTTGAAGCAATGTCCAGTGGAGTATTTTAAGCATACCATGTAGTAACCAGCCCACAATGTTTTTATCAAGGTACGGGCAGCACTACACCGCTGACGTGCGATTTAGCAACATTGTGTAAAAATAAATTTGTGTTTATCTGTACCATGGAGTGCTCTTCTTTTATTTTACAGTGAGACATGTATGTATATATTTACAAAAAGATATCCGCTTTTTAGAGTGAACATTTGTTTCCCAATTCTAAGTGCAGAGTGGATTGTGTTTGGGCAAGTGTGGGTTATAGATTAAATTGTTTTTAATTGATTATGGTAATTATTAAGGAATATTATCTAGCCCTATATGGTGAGAATATTTCATTATTTATCACCATTAGAGGGTATTTAGACTTTTGCCAGAGTTGTTGTGCTGTGTTTTTTCATTTTATATGTACAGTACGTGTCATGTGTGTTGTAATATGTCATCATGTGTGTGGTAATATGTCATCATGTGTGTGGTAATATGTCACTGCAATTTGAATGAGTGTTTTTTAACAACTAATACATTTGTTTATTAACACCTGGACTCTCTCCACAAGGCAGCAATCAGATGTGCTAACACTTGGCTTATCTTCCCTGTTTGGGTGGATCTCTCCAGCCCCACACAGAGGACCTCATTCAGAGTCGGTCGCGCACGCGCAGTGGCCGCACTGCGCGTGCGCAAGCCCCAGAGCGACAGAGAAACACTCTCGCTCCGGAACTCGCTACCAAAGGGGCGGCTGTTGATGTTGATCGACAGCTCGCCCCGTTTGGTAGGCGGGCTGGGGGGGTGGTTTCCAAAATGGAGGCGTTCCTTGAGGAACGCCTACTGTTTTGTGGGCGGCCGCACTGACATCATCAGTGATGTCAGTTGGGAGCTTCCTGCTCCATCAGAGCAGAAAGCTCCCTGGGGCTTGCGGTTGCCGAGACCCAACCTTAGGGTCTCGTCGCAAGCCCCGATGGTCGCGATGGTGATTACCATCGTGACCATCAACCTGGTCGGTCGTTAAGCAGTGGGTGGTAACCCACAGTTTAACTAACGACCAGGAGGCTGCACTTCAAAAATGATGCGGCCGTCCTCATTCAGAGAGAGCGATCGCTTCTTGCGACTGCCTCTGAATGAGGGCCAGAATCTGCTGCTCATCAGCACCCTCTCTGGTGATTCTGTCACAATATATATATATATATATATATATATATATTAGGGGTGTGCACCAGCCACTTTTCGTGTTTTGTGTTTTGGTTTTGGATCTGGATCTTTCTTTCTTTCTTCGTGTTTTGGATCTGGATTGGTTTTGCCAAAACCACCCTTCCGTGTTTTGGGTTCTGGGTTTTGTGTTTTGGATCTGTATTTTTTTTTAAAAAAGCATAAAAACAGCTAAAATCACAGAATTTCTAGGTTTTTCTGCTCCTATGCTATTATTAACCTCAATAACCTTAATTTCCACTCATTTCCAGTCTATTCTGAACACCTCACACCTCACAATAGTGTTTTTAT
This sequence comes from Taudactylus pleione, assembly GCA_031769625.1. Taxonomy (NCBI): domain Eukaryota; kingdom Metazoa; phylum Chordata; class Amphibia; order Anura; family Myobatrachidae; genus Taudactylus; species Taudactylus pleione. The sequence goes on from JAUIMM010001794.1 coordinate 433,551, forward strand.
GTCCAAAAGGTTGCACCGAGGTAGCTGGATGACTATGCTAAGCGACACGAGTGGGCGGCACAAACACGTGACCCATCTAGGAGTGACACTGCAGTGGCAGACAGGATGGCAGTTAGAAAAACTAGGCCCCAAACTGTACATAATGCAAAGAAAAAAAAGAAGTGCAAGATGGAATTGCCTTGGGCCCTCCCACCCACCCTTATGTTGTATAAACAGGACATGCACACTTTAACAAATCAATCATTTCAGCGCCAGGGTCTGCCACACAACTGTGGCTGAAATGATTGGTTCGTTTGGGCCCCCACAAAACAAGCTGGCAATTAATGTGTCCCTGCACAAACTGGCTCTACGGAGGCAAGATGTCATCCTCATCCTCCTCATCCACGGATTCCTCACCCTCTTCAGTGTGTACATCCTCATCCTCACAAAGTATTAACTCGTCCCCACTTGAATCCACCACCACAGGTCCCTCTGTACCTTCTGGAGGCTGGTCTCCCTGGAAGAGCTGATAATTCATTTTGATGAACATCATCTTCTCCACATTCTGTGGAAGCAACCTCCTACGCCTTTCGCTGACAAGGTTCCCGGCTGCACTAAACACTCTTTCGGAGTACACACTGGAGGGGGGGCAACTCAGGTAAAATAGAGCCAGTTTGTACAGGGGCCTCCAAATTGCCTCTTTTTCCTGCCAGTACAGGTATGGACTGTCTGACATGCCTACTTGGATGCTGTCACCGATGTAATCCTCCACCATTCTGTCAATGGTGACAGTATCATATGCAGTGACAGTAGACATGTCAGAAATTGTTGCCAGGTCCTTCAGTCCGGACCAGATGTCCAAACTTGGTCCTGCCTGCCCTGCATCACCGCCAGCGGGTTGCTTAGGATACCTAAGTTTTTTCCTGGCAGCCCCAGTTGCGGGAGAAAATGAAGAAGGAGCCGTTGACGTGTCACGTTCCGCTTCAGCTGACAGTGTGTTCACCAGCAGGTCTTTGTACCTCTGCAGGCTTGTGTCGGCCAGAAAGAGAGACACCACATAGGCTTTAAACCTAGGATCAAGTACGGTGGCCAAAATGTAGTGGTCTGATTTCAACAGATTGACCACCCTGGAATCCTGGCAAAGCGAATGAAGGGCTTCATCCACAAGTCCCACATGCCGAGCTGAATCACTCCGTCTTAGCTCCTCCTTCACTTTCTCCAGCTGCTTCTGCAAAAGCATGATGAGGGGAATGACCTGACTCAAGCTGTCTGTGTCTGAACTGACTTCACGTGTGGCAAGTTCGAAGGGCTGGAGAACCTTGCACAACATGGAAATCATTCTCCACTGCGCTTGAGTCAGGTGCATACCCCCTCCTTTGCCTATGTCATAGGTGGATGTATAGGCTTGTATGGCCTTTTGCTGCTCCTCCATCCTCTGAAGCATATAGAGGGTTGAGTTCCACCGCGTCACAACCTCTTGCTTCAGGTGATGGCGGGGCAGGTTCAAGAGTGTTTGCTGGCGCTCCAGTCTTCGGCACGCAGTCGCTGAATGGCGAAAGTGGCCAGAAATTTTTCGGGCCACCCAAAGCGTCTCCTGCACGCCCCTGTCGCTTTTCAGAAAATTCTGCACCACCAAGTTTATTGTGTGAGCAAAACATGGGACGTGCTGGAATTTGCCCAGATGTAATGCCCGCACAATATTGGTGGCGTTGTCAGATATCACAAATCCCCAGGAGAGTCTAAGTGGGGTAAGCCACTGGGCGATGATTTCCCTCAGTTTCTCTAAGAGGTTGTCGGTGGTGTGCCTCTTACTGAAACCGGTGATACACAGCGTAGCCTGCCTTGGAACGAGCTGGCGTTTCTGAGATGCTGCTACTGGTGACGCTGCTGCTGTTGCTGCGTAAGGTGATACATCTACCCAGTGGGCTGTCACAGTCATATAGTCCTTAGTCTGCCCTGTTCCATTTGTCCACATGTCCGTGGTTAAGTGGACATTGTGTACAACGGGATTTTTCAGGACACTGAGGACACTTTTTCTGACTTTTCTGTACAGTCTCGGTATCGCCTGCCTAGTGAAGTGGAATCTAGAGGGGATTTGGAACCGGGGACACACTACCTCCATCAATTGTCTAAATCCCACTGCACTAATGGCGGATACCGGACGCACGTCTAACACCAACATAGCAGTCAAGGCCTCAGTTATACGTTTTGCTTCAGGATGACTGCTGTCGTACTTCATCCTCCTCGCTAAGGACTGTTGGAGGGTCAATTGTTTAGTAAAAGTAGTGGTGTTCCTACTTCCTCTCTGGGATGATGAATGACTCCCAGCAGCAGCAACAGCAGCAGCGGCAGTAGTAGGCATAGCAATGCAGGATCCTCCGGAGGAATCCGGATAGGAGAGTCAGTCATGCCAGTGACATGGCCTGCAGGACTACTTCCGATCCTGACTAAGGAGGAAATTGACGAGGAGGGAGTTGACGGTGTGGTTTGCAGGCGCTTGGATACAACAGGACAACGGGATTTAGGTGTCCCTGGACTGCTTACGGTCTTAGCCAAAGTTTCTGAACTTGACAGTAACTTTTTATGAACGCGCTGCAGGTGCCGTATAAGGGAGGATGTTCCTAGGTGGTTGACGTCCCTACCCCTACTTATTTCACCTTTACATATGGTACATATGGCAAGACAGTTGTTGTCCGGATTTGGATAGAAATATTGCCAGACCAAAGAGGTGGAATGTTTGGTCTTCTGCCCAGGCATGACCGTGATGGGCTTTTTCATCCCACGGACAACAACTGTCTCCCCCAGAGCCTGATTTAAACAAACCACATCACCATCAGAATCCTCCTCGCCAACTTCCTCCTCAGCGCCAGCTACACCAGTATCCTCATCCTGTTGTACTTCAACAGTGACATCTTCAATTTGCATATCAGCAAGTGGACTGTGGGTGCTCCTTTCAGCACTTGCAGGGGGCGTGCAAATGGTGGAAAGAGCCACCTCTTCCCGTCCAGTGCTGGGAAGGTCAGGCATCGCAACCACCACCACACTTGGACTCTCCTTAGGGATTTGTGATATCTTCTTAGAAAGCACAGTTCTTCGCTGTGCTTTTGCCAGCTTAACTCTTTTGATTTTTTTAGTGGGAGGAGGGCTTCCATCATCATGTGAAGCTGAACCACTAGTCATGAACATACTAGGGATCGAACTTAGCCGTTCCTTGCCACTCCGTGTCGTAAATGGCATATTGGCAAGTTTACGTTTCTCTTCAGCTGATTTAAATGTCTTTTTCAAGGTCAATTTCCTGAACTTTGCCATTTGGGATTGTATGTGCCCTCTACTATGACATTGGGCATCGGCCTTGGCAGACGACGTTGATGGCATGTTATCGTCTATGTCATGACTAGTGGCAGCAGCTTCAGCACTAGGAGGAAGTGGTTCTTGATCTTTCTCTATTTTATTTTTATCGGAGAAAGTTTGGTCCTCCATTTATGTTATATCGATTTGATATATACGTGCGGCTAAACACAGAAAATAATTTTTTTTTTGGTTTGGACTGGAGTGTACTTTGGGGGTTACAGCACCCTTAACGGTCAAGCCAGCCGGCCCTTTACTTATGACACAGGCGCACGCTTGGCACTACTTTGTTGATGCACGTGCGGCTACTGCGCACACAATTCACAAACACAGAAAATAATTTTTTTTTTGGTTTGGACTGGAGTGTACTTTCGGGGGTTACAGCACCCTTAACGGTCAAGCCAGCCGGCCCTTTACTTATGACACAGGCGCACGCTTGGCACTACTTTGTTGATGCACGTGCGGCTACTGCGCACACAATTCACAAACACAGAAAATAATTTTTTTTTTGGTTTGGACTGGAGTGTACTTTCGGGGGTTACAGCACCCTTTAACTGTCAAGCCAGCTGGCCCTTTACTTATGACACAGGCGCACGCTTGGCACTACTTTGTTGATGCACGTGCGGCTACTGCACACACAATTCACAAACACAGAAAATAATTTTTTTTTTGGTTTGGACTGGAGTGTACTTTGGGGGTTACAGCACCCTTTAACGGTCAAGCCAGCTGGCCCTTTACTTATGACACAGGCGCACGCTTGGCACTACTTTGTTGATGCACGTGCGGCTACTGCGCACACAATTCACAAACACAGAAAATATTTTTTTTTTTGGTTTGGACTGGAGTGTACTTTCGGGGGTTACAGCACCCTTAACGGTCAAGCCAGCCGGCCCTTTACTTATGACACAGGCGCACGCTTGGCACTACTTTGTTGATGCACGTGCGGCTACTGCGCACACAATTCACAAACACCGAAAATAATTATTTTTTTGGTTTGGACTGGAGTGTACTTTCGGGGGTTACAGCACCCTTAACGGTCAAGCCAGCCGGCCCTTTACTTATGACACAGGCACACGCTTGGCACTACTTTGTTGATGCATGTGCGGCTACTGCGCACACAATTCACAAACACAGAAAATAATTTTTTTTTGGTTTGGATTGGAGTGTACTTTCGGGGGTTACAGCACCCTTTAACGGTCAAGCCAGCTGGCCCTTTACTTATGACACAGGTGCACGCTTGGCACTACTTTGTTGATGCACGTGCGGCTACTGCGCACACAGTTCACAAACACAGAAAATAATTTTTTTTTTGATTTGGACTGGAGTGTATTTTGGGGGTTACAGCACCCTTTAACGGTCAAGCCAGCCGGCCCTTTACTTATGACACAGGTGCATGCTTGGCACTACTTTGTTGATGCACGTGCGGCTACTGCGCACACAATTCACAAACACAGAAAATATATTATTTTTTTAGCACTTGGGGGGAGCATCCCTGATGGACAGAGCACCCCCTGGACAACACTACAGCACCCCTTTAGGACTGGGACACTGCACAGGACTTTGGAGTGGACACAGCCCCTATGGAGAACTGACTGCACAACACAGTCCAGCCAGCCCCTATGGACTTTGAAGTAGTGGACACAGCCCCTATTAACAACAGCAGCACAGCACAACACAGCCAGCCCCTATGGACTTTGAAGTAGTGGACAACAGCAGCACTACACTACACTACACAGCCCTAACTCCCACCCTCCCTCTTCACTGTCCACAGCCGAGTGAGAAAATGGCGCCGACGCGGGTACCTTATATAGGATCCAAAACCCGCGAGACTCGGAAGGCGGGATGATGACATTTTGCCTCGATTTCAGGTCCAAGTCAGGCGGGAAAAGTCGAGCCTGACTCGGATCGGACTCGGATCGGGGGGACTCGGATCGGGGGGGCTCGGGGGGTTCGGATTTCAGAAATCCGAACCCGCTCACCCCTAATATATATATATATATATATAAATAGTTATCCAAAAGGATGCACTCACCAAGGAGACATTAAAGGTAGTTTATTCCAGCATCAAAACAATGTGAAGGTAGTAGGTTCTAGCAGCAGCATACAATTAGCAGCGACGTTTCAGTCCAGTCAGGACCATTATCAAGTCAGCAGCATATCACAACAACCTTTAGGTATTTCAATGACACAACCTCAGCCCGCAGGTCTGACTTACCTTATCTCGGGGATACCATATATAGCACCAGGAATCAAAACTAGCGCGCGCTACATCACCGCGTGCGCTCCACCGCTTGGAACGCACAACCCGGAAGTGACGTCACTTCCTCCTGGCCGCATCGCATCATAGTCATCCAAATAGCGTTCCACCCCGTGGAACGCATAATGGGGCCACAACTCAGCATCCTTGTCCTCCAGCCTGCATGCCAACAAGTGTAACGCAAAGCGGGACCACTAACTAACCATTATATATATACCACAAATCGAATAGATGGACTAATATACTTTAAAGCCACCCATGGTAGTCAGTCACTCCCATAAATATGGATCTATACATAGTAATACATATGGTTGTTGTGCTCATATCTTGGAATCCCCTCGGTTTATAAACAATTAACATACCACATAAAACAAATATAGCAAATACTCTTATATTTACCCTATGATCCCTCTATCCCAACAAAAAAAATTTTTTGTATTTTTATATACTATCTAAATATAATTTTTAATTTTTTTTACCTTTTAAATTTTTCATCACACAGGGTCATAGTACATATCTCAAAACTTATCACAGATAAATATATCAAAAAGATCACTGATAAAAACAGTTTCTAATGGAGGAGGTAATGGAGGAGGCGATGTAGATCTTAATTCATTGCCCTTAAATAATATAATAAGTATCACTTAATTGATCCGCATCTACAGGAACACTCGTAAGGTATTATATTCATTTAGTCCTCTTGGTGAGATAGTATCCAATCTAAATATCCACCGGGCCCCTAATCTTCTCAGTGTCAATTCACGGTCCACCCCTAGCTGGTGGTGGGACCCAATCTATCAGTCGACATCTTAATGTTGACATTTGATGACCAGCACTTAACCAGTGCATAGGAACCAGTTTATCGGATACACCCATACTCAAAGCTGTCCGAATCGAGCTTCTATGGTTTGCCATACGTTCACGGTAATTCCGTGTTGTCAAACCAACATAGGCAAGTCCACATGGACAAGTTATCAAATAAATCACAAAGTCCATTGTACAGTGCAACCTATATTTAATAGGTATAGCTATCCCACTATGTGGATGTGGAAAACTGGAACCTGGGATCAGCGACATACAGGTCGTACAATTTGTGCATTTAAAGCACCCAGGCCTTGCTGCTGGAAGCCACGTAGTCCTCGATTGAGAGGGTTGTTTCCTTGTTTGCATAAGGAGCTGCTTGAGGTTCGGACCGCGTCTATATGCCATGATTGGCAGAAGCTTCGAACCCCTTTTAAAAGTTGGATCAGTGGCTATAATAGGCCAATTCCGTTTATAGGCTTTAGAGATTGTATGTGATTTATTATCAAATTGGCTGGTAAAGATCATCCTACCATCTTGGGTAATGTCTGCTGTTGAATATTAAATAAACCTTTAGTACATTCCTGCCTATAAACCTCTAAGATTCACCTGCCTAGAACCTCTAAGACAAAACCTGCCTATACCTTCTAAAACCACAAGATGTCGCTAATTAGCATTGTGTTTAATTATACCATTAATAAGACTCTAAGACAGCTGAACAATGGTCCAAAGCGCTAAAGATTATTATTCAGGTAAAAGTACAGATGTTACCACACTATGATCTAACAATGAGCACAAAATAAATTGTACAAACATTAGGTCATAAGGTACAGTCAATACATACGCGTGCGCCCTGGGACCAGATACCGGCATCAAGATTGAGACCTCCGCCGACAGCATAAACAGGAACACTGCAGACTGGCATCTTGTTTCACAGTACTCACATATATACCCGTACTGGGATAAGCAATACAATAGAATACATTGGCAGGTTCTCATTGGTTCTTCTTCTTGCTTCTTCCGTTACGGTACAATTCATAGGTCAGTGCAAAGACACAACACAGCCTCTAACAGCCTGATTGTGTTCACCTTCCCGCTGCATAATAAATCTAATCTAACTATGGCATACAACATTTCAAGAAGTTATTCTCTCTAACATTCATATTTCATAGCCGCATGTTCTGATCTTCTCACCGATGCCACCGGAACGCTGTGGGAACAAAGTAGATCAGTACGGCACCAAACACGGTCCAATTGTCATTTACTAAGCCATAGTTACAGAAAACATACATTTCTTTATATGCTAGCATTGCGACTAAACCAAGTAACAATTATCCTTTTTGCATTACGGGACCATTGCTTTTAAATGTATGTATGCGGGGAGAAACAGCACTGAATTGCGTTGTGCGTCTGAGGGTCGGTGGGGCACTCAGCAAGCAGCACTAAGCTGGAAGTGCATCTATGTGTGTGTGGCCATGCCAGTATGATTTTGGGAAGGATCACTAAAAAGCTGACTGTGTTCTGTTTAACATTGTGTGTATGAGTTGTAGGGAATTTTGCTACTTTTCAAATATAAGTCTGTGAGTGATAGTATACACGTATGTGGCCCATCATGTGTGTGCATGAAGGGCCACATGCACACACATCATGTGTGTGCATGATGGGCCACATGCACACACATACATATATATATATATATATATATACACATATACATATATATATATATATATATATATATACATATATACACACAAGCACACATGCATTTTTCTGATGTTTTTAAACTGCAATTGCAAAATGTGTTTATACAGTGAATTTAGTTCTCATACAGGGTGGAGGCTCCCAGCAGTGCAGTCGGAGCCTCACTCTTTATTCTGCTTGTTTTGGTTGTGGGGATGGACTCAATTGTGTAGCTCCATAGTTAGGCTACATTACAATTGCCACAGCTCATATATTCTTATGTAAAAATGCTCATAGCACCACGGTATATTGTGTCGTGTTATGGTATAGGAATTTTCTCCAGGATGGGCTTTGTATAGGATTCCAAATGCTAATAAGTTAGTGCTTATGTGTTAAACACTGTCTGCATGCGTTTGAGGGAAGGCTGACTATCCATTTTTTTTTTACAAAATAGTGCTGTGAGATTTTATCATGTTGGGAAGTAATTTTTATGTGTGCTGAAAACTGTCGGTATGTGTTGGGGAAGATTATTAAAAAGCTGTTCGTGTTACTTTTTAGCAACTTTGCATGCTGAATAGCTAAATTGTGACTTTTTAGCAATATGGTGCTGTGTGTTGGTATTATGTATTTTTGGCAAGATGGCGCTGTGTAAGCTTTCTTTTCCTAAAATGGAGTCTTGCTGCCATTCGCAAGATGGCATCTTTCAGGTTTTCTAGATTGCAAACAGATTCTGTCTTACCCAATTATCCGGTTTCAACACTGCCTTGGGAGTTTTTAATACGAGTCTCTGTCTGGCCTTCATCAAACACCTATCAATAGTTTTCTTGTCGTATCCACGACTTTTAAAGTGCTCCTTCATCTCATTAATTTGGTCCTCAGCCATATCATGATCTATATTGATTCTAAGGACACGCATAAATTGTGAGATGGGCAAACGCTCTTTAAGTTTAGGTGGATGATTACTTGTCGCATACAATAAAGTATTATGAATGGTGTCCTTCCGGTACAATGTTGTATGTAACTCATGTCCTCTCTTAGAGATTGTTACATCCAAAAAATCTATCGATGAATCACTGATTTTTGCGGTAAATCTCACAGGGCTAGGTAAGGCATTCAAATATTCCACCATCCTCCAAAATTCCAACTCTGTGTCATCCCAGATAATAAAAACATTGTCAATAAATCGACAATTTAATTTCATAATTTTACTGAAAATGGGGTTAATATTCACAGTTTCATACGAGTGCATATATATGTTGGCATACGCCGGCACGAGGTTCGAACCCATCGCTGTTCTCGACCATTGTTTATAATACTTGCCATCATATGAAAAGTGATTCTCCTTTAGTACAAGTCCAAGTAATTCGCACAGATACACAATTGGGGGGCCCCTATACAATGGAACCTCTAGTGCTTCCCTAATTGCAGAAATCCCATCATCATGTGGAATTATTGTGTACAATGAATTTACATCCATTGTGTCCAATAGAATATTTTCATTGTTCCCCTTGTAACTTGATAATTTATCCAAAAAATCATAGGTATCCCGTATATAACTTGGAATAACAATGGGTTTTAACAATGGGTTGCAGTAGTTTATCAATAAACTGGGCTAAAGGCTGAAGCAGAGAACCCCGCGCTGATATAATCGGCCTACCTGGGGGTCAACGATGGTTTTGTGTACTTTAGGTAGAATGTACAAGAAAGGACAGATGTGGTAATCCACCGTTAGGAAATACCCTAAATCCTCAACAAGCCAACCACTTTCAACACCCCTCCTTATGCATGCGTCAACCAATAATTTGATATTATACATCGGGTTAGTAGTACACACAGTAGGTGCTAGTGTCGGCAAGTTGGCGTTTCACCTTTTTGTAATAGTCTTTTAAATTCTGCAATACCACTGCCCCGCCCTTATCCACAGGGCGAATCACCAAGTCTGGATTATCTCTGAGGGATCTTAGGGCCTCACGTTGTTCCACATTAAGATTATCAAAAGAGTGTTGTCTAGGGCTATTCTGAACCTCCAATTCTGACATTCTCAAAAATGTTTTGATATTGGGATTAATAGATGGAGGGTCGAATTGCCCTGGTTTCTTAAAGGATAATTTATCATGGCCCATATTCTTTTCAGACTCAGAAAAGAATTCACGTAGACGTAATTTACGTCCAAATTTATATTGCTCAACGTGAAATTCAAAAGGGTCGTGCTTTATAGTTGGAACAAAACTAAGTCTCAAAGCAAGCAGTGAAGTTTCAGCATTCATTAGACTATGATCGGAGAGGTCATAGGGTAAATATAAGAGTATTTGCTATATTTGTTTTATGTGGTATGTTAATTGTTTGTAAACCGAGGGGGTTCCAAGATATGAGCACAACAACCATATGTATTACTATGTATAGATCCATATTTATGGGAGTGACTGACTACCACGGGTGGCTTTAAAGTATATTAGTCTATCTATTCGATTTGTGGTATATATAATGGTTAGTTAGTGGTCCCCCTTTGCGTTCCACATGTTGGCATGCAGGCTGGAGGACAAGGATGCTGAGTTGTGGCCCCATTATGCGTTCCGCTGGGTGGAACGCTATTTGGATGACTATGATGCGACGCGGCCGGGAGGAAGTAACGTCACTTCTGGGTTGTGCGTTCCAAGCGGTGGAGCACACGTGGTGATGTAGCATTGCGCTAGTTTTGATTGCTGGTGCTATATATGGTATCCCCGAGGTAAGGTAAGTCAGACCTGCTGGCTTGATAATGGAAATGGAGAAAATTATCCAATGCACTGTTATCTAAAGCAGCCAGTGGGGTTGTCAGCCCCTACGAAATATAGAATATATGCAAAAGTATATACCGGCGCTAGATAGAGTTGCTGTTTATAATTAAAACACAGATGGGTGTGCAATTTAAATCACATTTATTTCATAATAATAGTACTATAGAGCATATGTAAAAATGAAAAACATAACATGTAAAATCCCTATATCTGAGGAGCATATGATTCAATGTCCAAATAAAATCGTAGTGGGGAACTGTTTGTTCCAATTATTACGACACTGTGATGTGGACTAGTGTATATTCCATATGCAGAGTCCAGCAAATATTTACCAAGTGGAGTGTCCTGATTGCTCAGTCCAGAAGGTGTCTCCTGTGTCCAAAATCCTGTTGGTGTAAGCACAGAATGTAGACTGGATAGGACCCACTTGTAGCTGCTTCCCTTTAATGGTGATAACCGTTGGTCCAATTTTCATGTGTCAAAGTGTCCAAGATGGTATACTGATGTTGTCCCCAAAACGGTATGCGATGGAAATATGGCTTAACGACATTGAATCATATGCTCCTCAGATATAGGGATTTTACATGTTATGTTTTTCATTTTTACATATGCTCTATAGTACTATTATTATGAAATAAATGTGATTTAAATTGCACACCCATCTGTGTTTTAATTATAAACAACAACTCTATCTAGCGCCGGTATATACTTTTGCATATGGCTTGATAATGGTCCTGACTGTACCGAAACGTCACTACTAATTGTATGCTGCTGCTAGAATCTACTACCTTCACATTGTTTTGATGCTGGAATAAACTACGTTGAATGTCACCTTGGTGAGTGCGTCCTTTCGGATAACTATATTTTGCCTAATGTTCCAGGATGGGACCGAATTGGCTGGAATGCACCCCGACATTGTGATCGTTACAGATGTGAGTGTGGGACTTGTTCTAATATATATATATATATAAATATATATATAAAACAATATATACTGTGTATATATATATATATATATATATATATATAGTCACTGACTCCCATAAGTATCCCATAAGAACAAATGGATGACATTAGAGTATAATAATAATAATAATAATAATAATAATAATAATAATAATAATAATAATAATAATAGTGGTAGTAATAATAATAAAAATTCGAAGACATTATTGTGTCATAAAGAAGGTGGATATGTTGTTTACAAAGCTCTGATTAAGGGCGGAAGCTCATATTTTCAATACTGTCTTGCAGAGCTACTCTGAGTGTATTCAATCATGTGCTGCCAGGCAGGGCCATAACTAGGGGTGTGTGACCGTTGCGGTCACACAAAGCACAGGGTTCTGTGGGCGAAACTGTCACCACCTCGTGGACCCTCCTTCTGGCTGTAGGGTGCCTGGAATGGTACCCTGCTACCAGTATCGCTGCGGCAGTGCTGCCTTTAGCATCATAGGCAAAACTGGGGGGTGGTCCGGGGGTGCCATTAGCCATGGGAACCATTAGCCAGATTCGCCATATTTAATGTAGGCAGCAGTAACTATTTCATTGGGGCCGGCGCCTGCTGCCCTGCATATTGCATACTATCCTAGAGAAACGGTTCTGGCAATGAGCCTATCACAGCTCGCGGAACGCCAGCCAATCAGGAGTGTCATTTTGTGAGCTGTGATTGGCTCATGGTCAATGCCTTGTTTGCATTGCCGTGGGAGACAGCAGCAGCACACGGCACACTCTTTTTTGGCACCTTTTTTTTCTTTACTAAACTCTGGAGGGCGGGGGCGGCACAGTGCTTCACTGTGCCGACATTGGGAGGAGGAAGGTATCTGCACTCTGTGGGCAGGAGATGTCAGTCCTGGGGGGGTGCAGTGTGATCTGAGAGGGGGGTCTGTGACATCTGATGTGGGAGCCAGTGTAATCTGTCAGGGGGGCAATTGCGATATGCCATGGGGAACTGTGTGTTCTCTGAAGGTGCAGTGCAATGTGTGAGGGGAGAGTGTGATATGTGAGAAGGAGGTCTGTGTGGGGGCAGTGTGATCTGTAAAGGGGTGCTGTATGAGGGGGCAGTGTGACCTGTAAGGGGGTGCTGTATGAGGGGGTAGTGTGATCTGTTAGGGGCTGCTGTATGAGGGGGCAGTGTGATCTGTAAAGGGGTGCTGTATGAGGGGGCAGTGCGATCTGTAAAGGGGTGCTGTATGAGGGGGCAGTGTGAACTGTAAAGCAGTGCTATATGAGGGGGTAGTGTGATCTGTGAGGGGGTGCTGTATGAGGGGTCAGTGTGATCTGTAAGGGTGCTGTGTGAGGGGGCAGTGCGAGCTGTAATGGGGGGCATTGTGATTTGTGAGATAGGGCAGTGTGATCTGTATGGGGGTGCTGTATGAGGGGTCAGTGTGATCTGTAATGGGGTGCTGTATGAGGGGACAGTGTGATCTGTAAGGGGGTACTGTATGAGGCATACTTGCTGACTATCTGGCTGCTCCTTCCGGGAGGGAGCAGCCAGATCGGCAGAACAGGGGGCGTGGCCGGCAAAAGGGGGCATGGCCGGGCGGGCTGAAGGCCGTTTCCGGGTGTGACGGGGCAGGGCCACGCGATCGCTAATTTTGGCCACGCCCCGCTACACAATGCCGAAATACAGGCATTGTGAAGCAGGGGGTGGGGCCAAAATGACGCGAATCACTTCAGCGGGCACCCGCTGAAGGGGGTTTATCAGGTACTGACGGGGGGGAGACAGGTGATCGGCGGCATGCGGAAGGCTTGCCTGCCTTTCCGGGGGGGCGGGAGCTGCACCCGTTTATCGGGAGGCTCCCGCCCGAATCGGGAGGGTAGGCAACCCTGGTATGAGGGCAAAAAGTGTGATCTGTAAGGGGTGCTGTATGAGGGGGTAGTGTGATCTGTTAGGGGGTGCTGTATGAGGGGGCAGTGTGATCTGTAAAGGGGTGCTGTATGAGGGGGCAGTGTGATATCTGATGTGGGAGCCAGTGTAATCTGTCAGGGGGGCAATTGCGATATGCCAGGGGGAACTGTGTGTTCTCTGAAGGTGCAGTGCAATCTGTGAGAGGAGAGGGGGCAGTGTGATATGTGAGAAGGAGGTCTGTGTGGGGGTAGTGTAATCTGTGAAGGGGTGCTGTATGAGGGGGCAGTGTGATCTGTAAGGGGGTGCTGTATGAGGGGGTAGTGTGATCTGTAAGGGGGTGATGTATGAGGGGGCAGTGTGATCTGTAAAGGGGTGCTGTATGAGCGGGCAGTGTGATCTGTAAAGGGGTGCTGTATGAGGGGGCAGTGTGATCTGTAAAGGGGTGCTGTATGAGGGGGCAGTGTGATCTGTAAAGGGGTGCTGTATGAGGGGGTAGTGTGAACTGTAAAGGGATGCTGTATGAGGGGACAGTGTGATCTGAAAGGGGTGCTGTATGAGGGGACAGTGTGATCTGTAAGGGGGTGCTGTATGAGGGGTCAGTGTGATCTGTAAGGGTGCTGTGTGAGGGGGCAGTGCAAGCTGTAATGGGGGGCATTGTGATTTGTGAGATGGGGCAGTGTGATCTGTAAGGGGGTGCTATATAAGGGGCAGTGTGATCTGTAAGGGGGTGCTGTATGAGGGGTCAGTGTGATCTGTAAAGGGGTGCTTTATGAGGGGTAGTTTGGAACTGTAAAGGGGTGCTGTATGAGGGGTCAGTGTGATCTGTAAAGGGATGCTGTATGAGGGGTAGTGTGATCTGTAAAGGGGTGCTTTATGAGGGGGTAGTGTGAACTGTAAAGGGGTGCTGTATGAGGGGTCAGTGTGATCTGCAAAGGGGTGCTTTATGAGGGGGTAGTGTGAACTGTAAAGGGGTGCTGTATGAGGGGTCAGTGTGATCTGTAAAGGGATGCTGTATGAGGGGTAGTGTGATCTGTAAAGGGGTGCTTTATGAGGGGGTAGTGTGAACTGTAAAGGGGTGCTGTATGAGGGGGCAGTGTGATCTGTAAAGGGGTGCTGTATGAGGGGTCAGTGTGATCTGTAAAGGGATGCTGTATGAGGGGACAGTGTGATCTGAAAGGGGTGCTGTATGAGGGGACAGTGTGATCTGTAAGGGTGCTGTGTGAGGGAGCAGTGCGAGCTGTAATGGGGGGCATTGTGATTTGTGAGATGGGGCAGTGTGATCTGTAAGGGGGTGTTGTATGAGGTGGCAGTGTGATCTGTAAGGCAGTGCTATATAAGGGGGCAGTGTGATCTGTAAGGGGGTGCTGTATGAGGGGTAGTGTGATCTGTTAGGGGGTGCTGTATGAGGGGGCAGTGTGATCTGTAAAGGGGTGCTGTATGAGGGGGCAGTGTGATATCTGATGTGGGAGCCAGTGTAATCTGTCAGGGGGGCAATTACGATATGCCAGGGGGAACTGTGTGTTCTCTGAAGGTGCAGTGCAATCTGTGAGGGGAGAGGGGGCAGTGTGATATGTGAGAAGGAGGTCTGTGTGGGGGCAGTGTGATCTGTGAAGGGGTGCTGTATGAGGGGGCAGTGTGATCTGTAAGGGGGTGCTGTATGAGGGGTCAGTGTGATCTGTAAGGGGGTGCTAGATAAGGGGCAGTGTGATCTGTAAGGGGGTGATGTATGAGGGGGCAGTGTGATCTGTAAAGGGGTGCTGTATGAGGGGGCAGTGTGATCTCTAAAGGGGTGCTGTATGAGAGGGCAGTGTGATCTATAAAGGGGTGCTGTATGAGGGGGTAGTGTGAACTGTAAATGGATGCTGTATGAGGGGACAGTGTGATCTGTAAGGGGGTGCTGTATGAGGGGACAGTGTGATCTGAAAGGGGGTGCTGAATGAGGGGGTATTGTGATCTGTGAGGGGGTGCTGTATGAGGGGGCAGTGTGATCTGTAAAGGGGTGCTATATGAGGGGGCAGTGTGATCTGTAAAGGCGTGCTGTATGAGGGGGCAGTGTGATCTGTAAAGGGGTGCTGTATGAGGGGGTAGTGTGAACTGTAAAGGGATGCTGTATGAGGGGACAGTGTGATCTGAAAGGGGTGCTGTATGAGGGGACAGTGTGATCTGTAAGGGGGTGCTGTGTGAGGGGTCAGTGTGATCTGTAAGGGTGCTGTTTGAGGGGGCACTATGAGCTGTAATGGGGGGCATTGTGATTTGTGAGATGGGGCAGTGTGATCTGTAAGGGGGTGCTGTATGAGGGGGCAGTGTGATCTGTAAGGCAGTGCTATATAAGGGGGCAGTGTGATCTGTGAGGGGGTGCTGTATGAGGGGACAGTGTGATCTGTAAGGGGGTGCTGTATGAGGGGGCAGTGATCTGTAAGGGGGTTCTGTATGAGGGGTCAGTGTGATCTGTAAGGGGGTGCTATATAAGGGGGCAGTGTGATTTGTAAGGGGGTGCTGTATGAGGGGGCAGTGTGATCTGTTAGGGGTGCCGTATGAGGGGGCAGTGTGATCTGTAAGGCAGTGCTATATAAGGGGTAAGGATATTGAATTAGAACCTCTATACACTCCTGCCTATACCTTCTAATATCCTGCCTATACCTTCTAATATCCTGCCTATAAACCTCTAAGGATGACTCTATTTTGCGTACGCAATCATATAGTAAATAAAGACTCCAGGCCTTTTACCTGTGGTTCCAAAGCACAAAGTGATATTTCAAGTAAAAGTACAGTCATTTACATGCTATGCTCTAAGTACAATTTAGCACAAAGAATTATACAGACCCAAGTACAGTTATAAATACGCAGCGCTCTGGACCAGATGTAGGCTTCAGCAAGAAACTCCCGTCTATCAGCATTCAGCAAGAAGACTCAGACTGGGGTCACAACACACACGTTTATACTCTCACAGAAACAGACAACACAATAGAGAGGCTTGTCGCTGATGCCATTGGTTCCCAGGAGGATGCATCCGTTGCAGAGCATTTAACAGGTTGATTCAAATAGACACAGTCCAGCCTCTAACAACTGGTTGTCTCTGGTTTCCTGCCTCATGCACTTCCTAACAGTTGGTCATATAATGTACATTTAGGTGCTTTAAGTCTCTGCGGTCCATAAGTTGAGAATGCATGATGCGATCTTCACACTGACGATATATGAAAATGCTGTTGAAAGAGTGCAGATCAGTATAATATCAAACATCAGGGCCACAACTAGGGGGGGGCTGGAGGTGCACGTTCACCGGGTGCACTGCTGCACCCGGTGCCAGTGTCCTCCAGCCCGGCGCCACAGGGAGACTCCGAGCCGGACGCCCGCTGAGATGTTATTACCAGCAGGCGCGCGGCTCCTTCGCAGCGCCGTGCTAGCCAGAGGCTGGAGTTCTCTCCTAAACTCCAGCTTCCGGCTCTCCCCACAGGCACTGTGGGAGAGATGTAATGACGTCTCTCCTATAGTTCCAAGGAACAGCCGGGCGGACCTGACGGTGGCAGTCACAGGAGCGGGGTTTAAGGTAAGTATTTTTTTGTGTGTGTGTATGTGGCACTACGGGGGCATTAACAGGGGGCACTACAGGGGGACTACAGTGGAATTACCTACAGGTGCATTACCAGGGGGCACTACAGGTGGCATTACCAGGGGGCACTACAGGTGGCATCATCAGGGGGCTCTACAGGGGGACTACAGTGGCATTACCTACAGGGGCATTACCAGGGAGCTCTACAGGGGCATTACCAGGGGGCTCTACAGGGGCATTACTGTTTGCTCACTACAGGGGCATTACCATTTGGTCACTACAGGGGCATTACTATATGGCCACTAGTACAGGGGCATTACTATAGGTGCACTGCTGAAGGGGGCATTACTATGGGGGCACTGCTGCAGGGGGCATTACTATGGGGGAATTACCGGGGGGGTGCCAAATTACTGTCTTGCCCCAGGTGCCAAAAACCCTAGTTTCGGCCCTGCAAACATGACTTACTTATCATGTATTAAACCTTAGCTACCAAATAACCTTTATTTCTCAGCAATTGTAATAAATGAACAAACTTGAATCTTATACTTTAAAGCTTATGAGACCTTTTATGTGAATATGTACTGTGTAAGTATTTGGGGTTTGATATAAAGACGCTAGTTAGCTTGGGGCAGATGCGTGCGCATGAAGCTAATAAACAGAGTTTTCATACAGGATCTTATGCATTCGTTAATATGCGACTAGTTAACAGCGCAATTGTGCGTATTAATGTGTGTATGAGAAATGGTGAAAGATGCAATCGCATGATGCTAATAGTAATATCGCCATATGTACTTAAGTGTGCGGCCATTCGCAAAATGGCGTCTTGCGATCTCATTTTCTAAAATGGCATCTTGCGGCCAGTCGCAAGATGGCATCTTTACGATCTAATTTTAAGCTGATCTTCTCTCAACAAATTATCCATCTTCGACAGTCCACCCTTTGATAGCGAACAACATGCTATCACAATCTGATTTTAAAAATTAATTTAGGCTTACATTTATATATTATTTTGTGTTATTATGGGATGGCACAAGGTGGTTCTTAATCCATCAATAATGTGTCTCTGAGTGGGAACATAAAACAACTATAATACGCACACCGTGGATCTTGGAAGATCATGTGAAAGGTGTGGGGATACACCAGTCCTATAAAGGCAGTCTTGAAGGGGAATTTGAGACTTTACATTATCTGAGGTGTTTTAAAAATAACATTTCAATAATACATTCTATGCAGGTCTAAATATAATACATTAAATGATGGTATTTCCTAGTTCAGGGTTGTAATGCAGTTCTATATTTACCTCGGTATTCATATTGTCATTACTGACCACCATCATAATTTCGTTGTTTCGTTTTACTTTATTTTTACATTTTCCACACTTCAACACAATAGAAACACACCGGACACATATGCCAATTATTATGATGACAATCAGTATAAGGATCAAGAATTACTTCCTGGACCTATTCCCCTAGACCGGAGAACCTTTTCACTGGGTTCAGCCATGAAACCCATCCTTCTATCTTCTCCCCTACTTCAGCCACTAAAGTTCTTACGAAACTCCCATTTTAGCTGCAGAATTTCATCCATCTTCCGGTCTATCACCTCCTTGGGGTCGCTGGTATCATTGGTGACATAGGTGTAACATTTTTCTCCAAATTGGGTGGCCAAAGTTATGCAGTACCCTCCAGTAACAGCAGTTAAATAATTTAACACTAGCCTGTGTTGCACCAGTTCTTTCTTGTATGCTTGCAATTCTCTCCCTGTATACCTGAATGTGTCATCATACATCTCGGTGATATTATCTATCAATTTAGCAAGTTCCTGAATATATCTAAAATTTAATGTACCCCAAGCAATCCTGGTGGGATCCAGGGCCTCATTCAGAGGTGGTCGGAGGATGCAAGCGGTCGCTCAGAAACTGGGCGGCCACTTGCATCCTGACCGCCCACCTCTGTTGCAGTCGTTAGGCTGTGGGTTAACACCCACAGCTCTAACAACTGCTTGGGCGATGGTTGCGATGGCCAGAGACCATCGCGACCATCGGGGCTTACGACGAGACCCTAGGGTAGGGTCTCACTTGTCGTAAGCCCCGGAGAGCTTCTGGTGATGTCAGTGGGGCCTCCCCCAAATGGTAGGCATTCCCATGGAAACACCTCCATTTGGGCTGCCACCCCCCCGGCCCGCCTTCCAAACGGGGCGAGCTGTCAATCAACATTGACAGCTCGCCCCCTTTGGAAAGAGGCCCGCTACAACCGGTGCTGTCGGTCGTAGGGGGTCTCACACATGCACACGAGGGAACCGGCTCCCTCGTGCGCATGCACACTGGCAAAACATTGAGGAGGCCGTGTGGTCCTAGACCGTACGGCCGCCTCTGAATAAGGTCCCCAGTGCGACTAAAACTTGAAAGCCAGTTGTCTCACTAATTAACTGAGTGGCTTTATGCACGTCACCAGGTATCATATTTCATTTGTCTCTGTGCTCATATTGCGTGTGAAGGTATGGTGATGGTGTGTTTTTATGGATACCAAACATTTCAACATGTGTGAGGGTCATAACTTCTGGGACTACCCTTCCCAGGTAACACAAACCTTTGGAACTCGGGGAGAGCCACTTATACGCCTTTCTTCCACATATAAAATACACATTATCAGGGAGAAAATAAGGGTTGGTATGCATAATTATCATTAAACACATTTCCCTTGCAAACAATCCTATCTCAGGCTCTTCCATCTGGTATATGCAAGTTTCTGGTTGTATTATTTTAGCACAATAACCATCTGGTACCTTACCAATAATTTCTTTGGTGGAACTCAATGTATGCCGGTACCTAAAATGTTTCCCACTAGATTTAATTGAATGTAACAGATCTTGATTTACGGACTCATTATCAGCTCTCTGTGAAAAGGTCATCGTCTGATTATTCCCTGTCACTTCCCAACTCCCGGGTTTATTGGGGTTGGTTATGTTCAAACACAAAAGTGATCTATCTACTTGGAATTGATAGAGTTTAAAATGAGGTGGTTTGGATGAGAGGAATTTTCCATCCAATGTTTTCCCTTTTTGCAATTCTAAAATTTCCATGATATTAAGTGGAAATGGCACCAACCCTACATTTTGCTGTCCCTGTGGCACATGTGAACACACCCAGCAATCAGTTTGATTTAATATTTTGCCTACCATACTATGATAATCCTCTAAAGAATACCCACCCCAGTACGGGTTATATTTAGGCTGGCACCATTGAATACAGTTCTCATCAACGAGGGACCCACAAAGCTCACAAATACAGGAATCTTCAGACGATAAACTTCCACACCGTCCTCGAGTATCCAGAATAACAGCTCTCTTAACAATAACAGTACTAAGATTGGTCAGACACTCCCCTGATTGGCATAGCACTCCTCCTGATTCCACTCCATCAGCACTGCCATCAGCTCCCATCTCCTCAATCGGTCCCCCATCACAGAAATCGGATATCCCAGAACCATCCAGAATGGTGAACACTCTAAAAGAGAATATTAAAATGAACACAGCAGGCCCGTCCATTGCCACAACAAGACCTTCAAATTTCTTTTAGTTCAGGTATCTCACTACGACCTTTTCAATCCTCCCGCCGCAAGTTCGCGATCGACTGGTCCACGCTATCAGCCTTGTCTCCGACTTGTTTCTCCACTGGTTGATGGACCTTTTTGTAGTGAGTGGAATGTATCTCTCTCAGCCACCTTCAAAGATGTAGTACTTGTCAGCAGTACCTGGTACGGACCTTCCCACCGATCAGTCAAACAACCTGAACGCAAGAAATTTCTGATCATAACATATTCTCCTGGTTCAACATCATGACAGTTAGTTTCAGGCATATCATGGGACAACAATTTCAGCTTCTGCTGTTGCTGTTTTAATTGCTTACTCATTGATATAACATACCTTACAGTTACCTCGTTGTTACCTTTCAAGTCTTCCTGTGGACTTATAATCAAATGAGGTTGTCTACCAAACAGTATTTCAAATGGGGACAGATTTAGAGGGGGTCTAGGAGTGGTCCTTATGCTATGCAGGACCAACGGTAACGCTTCTGGCCATTCTAGTCCAGTCTCTGCCATGATTTTACTTAACTTATTTTTAATAGTCCCGTTCATCCTCTCTACCTTGGCACTGGCTTGCGTTGTGCAGGGGTGTGAAGTCGGCTATTAATACCCATCAGCTTACACATATTTTGGAAAACATCACCTGTGAAATGAGTAACCCTGTCACTCTCGATGATTTTAGGGATACCGTATCTGCATACAAATTCCTGAACTATTTTCCTAATTCCTGACATAATTTGTTCAGTTGGAGAAAACATTTTTAACCCTGCTAGCCATTTTGCAGCTTCATTGGCTCTGTTGTTGCCCAGTGACACCGGATCATCCTCACATGTATGGGCTTTACACTTAATTACTGCCACCACTTTGGGCAGTTGGATTGCTTCTAAAAGATGTTTTATGTGTCGGGAATGTGCAACTGGTGTGCCTGCTGCTGTCATAAAATTTCTCAGACGCCATAGAGCCCCGAAATCGTGCACCACCCCGAACGCGTACCTCGAGTCAGTGTAAATGTTAGCAGACTTGCCTGCTGCTAGTTCACACGCTCTAGTTAGTGCTACTAACTCTGCCACCTGGGCTGAGTGAGGAGTACCAAGATGTTTAGCTTCTATGATGTCTGTGTCATTTACAACAGCATAACCTGTACATAATTCACCTGTGTCTGTTTGTCTATGACAACTCCCATCCATGTAAAAAGTTACATTCTCTAAAGGTGTGTCATGTATGTCAGGTCTAGCAGTAAAGGTCTGATTCAGATATTCCATACAATCATGTGCATCATTATGTCCGCTGAACTCACCTCCCACCAGCAACTCGTCTCCTTCCACCCTTTGTACATCATGTTGTACATATGGTAAATATGTTGCTGGGTTCAGTGGGCTGCAATGTTTAACAGTGATGTTTGCAGGTGCGATTAGAGCTAGTTCCCATTTGGTAAACCTAGCTGAAGAGACGTGTCTGGTTTGAGCAGAGTTCAGCATAGCAGATACAGCGTGGGGAGTATAGACTATCATATCATGACCCAATACTACGTCCTCACTTTTACTCACCAATAGAGCAGTAGCTGCTACACTTCTCAAACAGGTGGGGAGTGATCTTGCCACAGTGTCCAATTGGGCACTGTAGTATGCTACGGGCCTACTGGCATCACCATGTTTTTGTGTGAGGACACCAGCAGCACAACCATCGGCTTCCGTACAATACAAATCAAAAGGTTTTTCATAATCAGGTATTCCCAATGCAGGTGATTTTGTCAGATTATTGTTAAGATTAAGGAAAGCCTGCTCTGATTCCTCTGTGCGTATGACATGATCGGGCTTTGAGGAAGAGATTAAGTCCTGCAAAGGCAAGGCCAAAATAGAAAAACCTGGGATCCACATTCTACAGTATCCACACATTCCCAAGAAGGTATGAATTTGCTGTTGATTCTGCGGCAGTGTCATGTTCTGTATGGCCTGGATTCTATCATTTGTGAGATGTCATAACCCCTGGGTTAGGCAGTGTCCCAAATATTTTACTCTGGATTGGCACGGCTGTAGTTTGTCCTTAGCAACCTTGTGTCCTGTATGCGAGAGATGAAGCAACAAAAGTTTAGTACCATTCAAACATGACATAAACGAATCAGAACATAGCAATAAATTGTCCACATATTGAATTAGAACAGATCCATTGGCAGGTTGAAAAGATTGTAAACAGTCGTGCAAGGCCTGGGAGAAGATACTGGGGCTGTCTATGAAACCTTGGGGCAACCGTGTCCATGTATATTGTACACCTCTGTATGTAAATGCGAATAAATACTGACAGTCAGGTTGGAGAGGCACAGAGAAGAAAGCAGAACAGAGGTCAATGACAGTGAAATAGGTTGCATTTGGAGGGATCTGCATAAGAATGACAGCTGGATTTGGCAATACGGGGAATTGGCTCTCTACTACTTTATTAACACCTCTAAAGTCTTGTACCAGCCTACAACCCCTCCCACCACTCTTCTTCACTGGGAAGATGGGACTGTTGGCTACACTAGCTGTACGAATTAAATTTCCCTGTTGTAATAATCGCTCAATTATTGGAAAAACCCCTAATTCTACCTCCTGTTTTAGTGGGTACTGGGTAATTTTTGGAGCTTGCCTACCGCCTTTTAAATTTACCATTACGGCGCTTACGTTTGCCATTAATCCAGTGTCCTGTCCATCCTTAGTCCAAAGGGAATCTGGAATTTGGGACAACATTTGATCTACCTGAGATGGATTTTCATTTAAACGGGTAGAGTAATACATTATCCTTTGGGGAGTGTCTGACATATCCCGCACCTCGTGCACAACTCTTTCTGGGATATCTAGAAATACACCATCAGGGGTGCAATATATGACACATCCCATCTTACATAACAAATCTCTACCCAGTAGGTTAGTATGAGCCGCAGCAGCCAGAAGGAAAGAATGCCTGTTATGCAACAGCCCAATAGTAACCTCTGTGGACTTTGTTAAAGGATAATGTTGCACTTTACCTGTTACACCCATTGATGGTACTGTCTCGTTGGTCACCTGTAAATTAATGGGAGATTTTATCACTGACCTGGTCGCCCCTGTGTCTACAAGAAAAGGATATTCAGTACCAGCTACATCAACCATCATGACCGGTTCTTCCCTAGTACATCCCATTAACCTGACTATCTGTAGACTACAGGTATGACCTGACCCCTAGCGTTGGCTACCATTCTCCAATAAAGCATTAATGGCCACAATTGGAGCTGGTGCTTTCTGGATATTTGCTGGCCTCTGTGCATATCTCTTATGGGGATATGCAGGTTTTCCCTGACTTGAGGGTCTTACCCTTTTTACTCTGCAGTTTCTAATTAAATGTCCTTGCTGGTTACAATTAAAACATGTTCATGGATCGGATGAAGACACGGGTTGTTGTGAGGTTTGAGCAGGGGGAAAAGGTGATGGATATGGAGGATAAGGGTATTGTGGGGGTATAATGTTTGTGAGTAGTATGGGACCTGTGGATGTGTAGGATTAGTAGAATAGAGCTGTGTTTGCTGTTGCATGGGATTAGTGAGGGCATATAACTGTTCAGGTGTAAGTGTGTGTGTAGATTCAAGTGGGTCTGCTGGCTGTGATGTTACCGTCATTCCTTCCAGAGCCTGGATACTGACAGCCATTAGTTTTTCGCTCTGGGTCTCTCTCTTCTTTGAGATGTTCTTATCATGTTCTATGGCAGATTCTATGAGGGTATCTATTGTGACTCCCCTCCAGCCAGGTTGTGGGGTCTGAACCCGAGTCTTTAAGTTTTCTTTAAGACCATCCATGAGTACCGTGACTATCATTCCCCTGTGGTGAGTGCTATCTTTAATATATTCTATCCCAGTGTACTGGGTGATAGCCTGCAGAGCCCGGTCGCAATAATCTTCTGCAGATTCACTCTCCTTTTGCTTTATAGTGAAAATTTTGTTCCAGAACTACTACTGGAAAATATATACCCAATTGAGTTACAATGCGGGAAATGTTACCTTGGTTTACTTGGTCTGTTAAGGGAACGTCACCATCCAATACACAATCCATGATAAATTTTGTCAAGTCAGTATTGCGTGGTAGACAGACCCTTAACACCACATGCCAATCTTTATTAGTTGGCTCATGAGAACTACCCAAATTCCACAAAAATCTTTGACATTTGGCTAGTTCCTTTTTGGGATCGGAGAAATCATTTATGATGGAATTCAGTTCTGCTCTTGTCCAATGACAATGCATTACCACTTCCCTCGTGGGCACTATACTGTTCGCATCTGCATTTCCATTCGGAACAGTTATTGTCCGAATGGGATGCAGACCAGTAGCGCTGCTACCTTTGACCTTGTTACCTGGCTGGGGGTTTAATCTGCTGCTGCTATGTATTAACGACTTCCTCTACGGGTGCAGAGGGGCTAGCACTTCCCTTACTGTTACCGATGGAGATGGCGGCACCACTCGTGATTGTTGTGGTGCAGCATCTATCATCTGCACAGCATGGGAAATGGTAGATATTACAATAGGCTCATCATCCACATCATGAACATTTTCTTTATGGTTGCTTAAGAGAGGGTACAAATTGCTTGTTACATTTTTATGGGTATTTTTGATAACTGTACTTGCACCTCCATCCACATAAGGTGGAGGTGGTGCGCATGAACTGCTGACAATACTTTCCACAATGCTACCTTGCTGCACGTGCATGCCATTTTGGGGCTCGGCCGCATTGCAATTTAGCGTCGTGGATGTATTCTCTGGCAATGCGCTCACAACACTAGTTAGTGTCGCTTGCGCATTTTTAAGCCACGCATCCCCTTCATGCTGCCACAACTTTAAACATTCATAATATTTGACCTTTTTCTCTCGGGAGCGCATCAGACTGATTCCGGACATTATCTAATACATCTTTATCAAAACTACCAATTCTCGGAAACGGTCTAACACTCTTCATCGTCATTTTAAACCATACATCACAATACCTTATTGCATAAGTACCGTACTTAGTATGCATAATACGACGAGCCGATCCAAGCGGCGCTTCCATTAGCAGCACATCATTGTCTAACATCTCTATTGTTTGCATGTCTCCCATTCTGAGACAACTCCTACGTTTTTCAATAAAGATTTAAACTAGTGAAAGACAGTCAAGATACTTTCACTTACCTGTGGACGTTTTAAATGGCAGCGCCCACACACCTGTGAAGATTTGAAGAAGGCTACTCCACACACCCGGATAAGATTTAAGAAGGCAACTTCCACAAATATGGAAGTTTAAGTCGGCTACTTCCACGCACCTCTCTACAACAAAGACAACATGTACACCTGCTACTAGAACGGTAAGCTGCTTACCGAGCGGCTAGTACTTAGCCCTTAAAGGTCATACGGTACCTCTAACTTTAGGGAACAAGTTACCCCTACCAACAAATACTCACTGTTACATACTTTTTTCCTGCGCAGAAAAATCCACGTTAACCCAGATATTGACAACAATTGAAAAGAATGTAAATCTCAACGGCTTTGTTTAAACGCGTGGCAGCACAACCGGAAGTACGTATACACTTTTGTGCGACCAGTCGCATACACAATAATGTGACTACCACACAACCGTATGACAACCTTTAGCTGTGTACACAAAAGTGCATCTTGACTGTGTGCAAAACTGCGACTCAGCCGCGTGCTCTATACTGCGGCACCCCTCTAAACATAAGGTTCTATCAACAAAGGAAAACAAACTTTTTCCTCTCTTGTCCCTGGATTCTAGTCAGCGTCCCTGGCTCACACGAAAACGGGTAGCTATTTCTCAGCACCAATCGGTTGCAGGTAAACCCTGCATGTGGCCACTCCACCCTTTGGTGAGATATCGATAACCGTATGTATCGTGTGAGTAGGTAAGTGACTTCCCTATGAGCCCCCAAATAAGGATATTTAATTAGAACCTCTATACACTCCTGCCTATACCTTCTAATATCCTGCCTATACCTTCTAATATCCTGCCTATAAACCTCTAAGGATGACGCTATTTTGCATCTGCAGTCATATAGTAAATAAAGAATCCAGACCTTTTACCTGTGGTTCCAAAGCACAAAGTGATATTTCAAGTAAAAGTACAGTCAGTTACATGCTATGATCTAAGTACAATTTAGCGCAAAGAATTATACAGACCCAAGTACAGTTATACATACGCAGCGCTTCTGGACCAGATGTAGGCTTCAGCAAGAAACTCCCGTCTATCAGCATTCAGCAAGAAGACTCAGACTGGGGTCACAACACACACGTTTATACTCTCACAGAAACAGACAACACAATAGAGAGGCTTGTCGCTGATGCCATTAGTTCCCAGGAGGATGCATCTGTTGCAGAGCATTTAACAGGTTGATTCAAATAGACACAGTCCAGCCTCTAACAACTGGTTGTCTCTGGTTGTCTCTGGTTTCCTGTTCATGCACATCCTAACAGTTGGTCATATAATGTACATTTTGGTGCTTTAAGTCTCTGCGGTCCATAAGTTGAGAATGCGTGTTGCGATCTTCAAACTGACGATATATCAAAATGCTGTTGAAAGAGTGCAGATCAGTATAATATCAAACATGACTTACTTATCATGTATTAAACCTTAGCTACCAAATAACCTTTATTTCTCAGCAATTGTAATAAATGAACAAACTTGAATCTTATACTTTAAAGCTTATGAGACCTTTTATGTGAATATGTACTGTGTAAGTATTTGGGGTTTGATATAAAGACGCTAGTTAACTTGGGGCAGATGCGTGCGCATTAAGCTAATAAACAGCGTTTTCATACAGGATCTTATGCATTCGCTAATATGCGACTAGTTAACAGCGCAATTGTGCGTATTAATGTGTGTATGAGAAATGGTGAAAGATGCAATCGCATGATGCTAAGAGTAATATCGCCATATGTACTTAAGTGTGAGTTTACCTAAAATGGTGCTTGGGCGGCCATTCGCAAAATGGCGTCTTGCGATCTCATTTTCTAAAATGGCGTCTTGCGGCCAGTCGCAAGATGGCGTCTTTACGATCTAATTTTAAGCTGATCTTGTGTCAGCCAATTATCCAGCTTCGACAGGGGGCAGTGTGATCTGTAAGGGGGTGCTGTATGAGGGGGCAGTGTGATCTGTAAGTGGGTGCTGTATGAGGGGGCAGTGTGATCTGTGTGCAGCAGTTTCTGTGTCTAAGGAAGTGGGCGGGGGGCACTAAAATAAATTCTCTCCCTGGACTTCACTTGATCTAGGACCCGCCGCAATGAAGGGGCCTGCTGCAGCCCGTAGCACAGAAGGGATGCTGTCCGGCAGGAGGAGAAGAGCCCTCCCTTTTGCTCCCAATCCCCCCAAGTCTCCAGCGCTTCCTCCCTCTCTGCTAGTGACCTCCCTCTCCTCTGGCTGCTCTCCTGGTTGCCTGGTGCCGCTTGCTGCTCTGATTATCTAGCGGCTGTGCTGTGCAGTTGCTGTGGTGTTGGGATATTCTCTGCTGGTGGTTTCTGGTGCAGGCACGGATCGGCTCTCTCTTCCTCATCCTGAGATCTCCCTGTGCATTGTTCCTCCAGCTTCCTTCCTGAGGGACCATCGCTGCTGTACCAGACCTCCTCAGTCTGACCTCCTTAGGCTGCCTCAGGTACTGACGCTTATTTCTCTGCTGCCCCTAACAGCATTTGGCCAGCTGCTACTGTAGCAGTTGATTTCCTGCACCTACTCCCTGACTGACCTTATTGCTGGATGACTGTGCCCTCCTCTATGACCCTTTGCTGTGGGACTGATTAAGGTGCCCTCCTGCTTGCCTGCTGATTTTACATCTTTGACTGCCTACAGGTTCTGTACCTAGCGACACTGTACCTTACTTCTGGGTCATTCCATGGTAACTAACATTACAAAGTTACATAGCAAACAATCAGGAACTCCTATATACAGTCTTCCAAAGCATGACCCGTCTCATCACTTTCTCAGCAAACAAAACCAACCTCACACAAACTGTTGCTGTTGACACCCTTGCACACACTCACCATGTCACCCTGCAACATAAGTTACCATGGAATGACCCTACAGGCCGCATTTATCAAAACACGTGCCCCCTGTTTGAGTGGCCATGCCCCCTTTTTTGGAGCACACACTGAAGACACACGCAAAAGTTTCCTTTTCACTAACAGGCACCCTGCCCCCTGCCACTCTACAATATATATACATAATATGTAATAAATAATTTTTTTTCCCCAAGGAACGGTAACACAATATCTAGCATTCCCACTAGGCTGTTTTAGTGGGGTGCAGTGCCCTGCCCTGTTTCTGAAGGGCAGAAAGCACCCAGCCCTCCAGCGCGGGACCCCAGGGGTGGTCAAAGTGGTGCAGCGATCACCACCGGTGAATGGATGCCGGGCGCATGTGCCCGACTTCCATTCACTGTGACCACAGCACTTTGTGGGCTGCCCGGCATGTCCATAAGTGCCTTCGGCATGCGCAGAAG
This sequence comes from Taudactylus pleione, assembly GCA_031769625.1. Taxonomy (NCBI): domain Eukaryota; kingdom Metazoa; phylum Chordata; class Amphibia; order Anura; family Myobatrachidae; genus Taudactylus; species Taudactylus pleione. The sequence goes on from JAUIMM010001794.1 coordinate 462,860, forward strand.
TGCCCTAGCTCTAGGTCCAGCGCCCTGCCTGCTGCCGGACCTAGAGTGAACACTAAATATCTGACAGGGGGCTAAAACTGGGACCACCCGTTACCAGATCTCTAGTTTTGCCTATGTGTAGCATCCTTTGGAAACTACAAGTAGGCGCCCTGCCATAATAACAGCTGCCCGGATCATCTTGAAGAGTAGTTCCGGGTGCCAATGACCTCACCCCCTTATGCGCAATGTCATGTGCAAAGGCAGCAGGGCACTCAGAGCCCTTGTAACAGCTCTGCTGCCAGGTTGAAGATATTAACAAACAACTGTGATTATGGTACACACACAAGAGACTTGATTGTTTATGGGTCTTACAATGATGCAACACTTGCACACTTATTACGTGAGAAGGGGTTACCACTAGAAACTCATGTACATCTGCATACTGCACAAGCAGTCTAATGAAAGTGTACAGGACTGTAAGAGAGAGGGTCTCATTCAGACCCACTCGCAAGCACTTGAGTGCTCGCAAGCGGGTTGATGTTGGGCCCTGCGCATGCGCAGCGGCTGCACTGCGCGTGCGCAAGCCCCGGAGTGAGAGAAATTCTCTCGCGCCAAGACTCACTACAAAAAGGGCGGCTGTCAATGGTGATCAACAGCTCGCCCCGTTTTGTAGGCGGGGTGGGGGGGTGGCTACATAAACAGAGGCATTCCCGATGGAATGCCTGCCATTTGGGGGCGGCCACACTGACATCACTCATGATGTCAGTGGTGAGCTTCCGGCTCTAATAGAGCCGAAAGCTCATTGGGGCTTGCGGAAGATGAGACCCTACCACAAGGATCTCGTCACAAGCCCCGATGGTCGCGATGGTCTTGACCATCGCGACCATCAACCTGGCCACTCGCTAAAGCTGTGGGTAGTTACCCACAGACTAGCAAGTGGCCAAGAGGCCGACTCTGACTATAGAAGCGGCCGCCCTCATTCAGAGCGAGCGCTCGCATTTTGCGAGCGGCTCTGAATGAGGTCCAGAGTCTGATGTATACAACATCCAGCACCACATACATCAAATGGTGCACTGTGTGAATTGAGATGTTTGAAATTCCCATGGGTATCACAAATGTCCTGCATTTAATAAACAGTGCTATGCTTTTAGCAAAATGAATCACTTTGCATGTTGGTGGAGGTTCAGAATGAAGACAGACAGCTTCACCACACATGGTTTACACTGTGCCAGAAACCACACCAAATGCCAGCTTACACTGTGTAAGTATTGACCTTATGATTAAAATAGAGAAAGGGTGAACTATTTACTACTGTACCATAACAGACTGGACGACCAATAATGCCATCAAAATAAAAATGAACTCTCATACTTATGGTGGGCAGGCAATCAAGGCACGCTCCACTCACTTCCCATTACAATTTCACATAGTGGACAGTGATGTCAAACTACTTTTGGGTTTGCCAGATAATATAAAATAGGGACTAATAACTTTAAATGCTGAAGCACATATTTAAGAAAACATTCCAGAGTTGAGGGACTTTGCAGATGTTTGTTATACTATTGGGAAACTACTAGGCACCTATTACATGCATCTAGTCTAATTCAGGGGATTCATTCGCCTGATTCACTATGGATCGCTATTGCGATAGCGTACACAGACGGTCGAATGTTGCGTACTGCGCATCCATATGCATTGCAGTGCGCATCCATAGAACTGCATCATTCACTTTGCGATTATGCAGCTCACACAAGTCATCGCAAAGTGAATGATGGGAGGTCAGTATTTGGGGGTGGTGTGGTCAGAGAAACGCAGGTGTGCCTTCCAGTATGAATGCCATTGCATGGGCATGCATAAATTAGCCACTGTGATGGCATACGCAGCTTGAGTACTTAACGCTATTTTGACAGGGAGCGATTGAGAATCTATGTTGTGTACCGTTAGGGCTGCCACAGATCAGAGTGATCCCTTCCAAGATCACAGGATTAGAAATTCAAGTATGTAGGTATGATCTTATAGGGCGCACCTAAATAACCTCCATATACTTGAACCTTGAGTCTGTTTAATAGATGAATGTACTGTGTGTGCTACTAAAGAGGCAGGTATAAAATGGATTGATGGGTATAGCATATATATGAGTAAAAGGTAAATATTTAATAAAACAATATACAATATGACAAGTAGGACAACATATAACCATATAAAAAATTAAAAGAATATTATTCAGCATAAATGTGAAATGTTCATTGAGTCACGATGTGTGAAACTTCTGAACAGCATGTGGCAGAATCGCTGTTTTTGAACAATATAATTCCGTGACTTATGTACAGTTCTCTAGATAAAATGTCCTTATAAAAATTATGATAAGAGATTTAGGCACTGGTATAGGGGGAGTAAATCCACTTCTGTTGCTCCCTTGGTCAATGTCAGTGCTCCAAATGCCGTTTACAATAGTTGAAGATGACTTGGAATAAGTCCGATTTTGTACTGAAATTAAGTTGCCAGATGGTTAGATGGCAAAGCTGGATTGCTTGTTTGAATACACAGTGGTGGTGTAATAAAAAATTTATATAAATAAAAATAGAAAGTGAAATCTATAGCTAAGGTGTGCGTACACCTCCTACCTTGTCCTTGTCAGCTTAGCTTGCAGGTAACAGATTCCGCCTCGGCTACATCTGTTCGCCGCCTTGCATGTATTCTTTTAAATGCCGTTGGTATGAAGAGATCCGTGTCTTCAGACTTCTTCCGTGTGAAGTCCCAATGGCGCCGGTGGTAGGAGCAGCAGGTCTGGATCCCCCCTGGTAGAGCTTTTACCACGGGTCCATGTATCCTGTTGCTGCTGAGATGTTAACCAGTGCTATTGAGCATGTGGATCTGTAGTCAGTGAGGGCATCCTACGCGTTTCTCCCAGGTGGGCTTCATCAGGGACAGTGATTGTCTTGCTGTTAGCACAGTGCTCCCTTTAAAGGATGCCATGATTGCACTTCAATTGGAGCATCGTTATGTCTTTAATTGAATGAAAGAGATTAATGGATTGTCTCTGAATGTGTCTCTCATTAGCAGCAGTAAATGCAGTTCTAAAAATAATGAGCTGATAATAAGAAGTCAGATTCTCTGGAGAATCCTTTATAGATTATTCTACCCCTCAGGGTCCTCACTGCTCACAGCAGCTTGAGTACTTGTGATGATGTTAGCAATTTCCGAGTAAGGTCAGGGAAAAAATCAATAGAGAAACTAAACAACATGATGGCATTATTGGCACCACTAATGGAAGCTACTCAGTGGGTATCAGCCATGTTTGCTGCAGTTAAAAAGGATAGGACTTGGCATTATACTTCCAAAGGGGTTATACTCCAAGAGGTGGTAGTTTGGTAGCATGCAGTACAGTACACAGATACAATGACACTGTTTATACAGTGTGTAGCATTTGTTAGCACTTTCAAAACAGCAGGTAGCATACAATGAAAGTGTTGGCACTGTGGGAACAGTGCATAGCATGCAATAAGCAGCAGAGATCTGTTGGCACTGTGGGAATAGCGACTGGCATAGATGTAATAACCGTGGAGCTCAGAACCAGGCAGCGAGTGTATCAGAGTACACACAAGCACATAGATCATAAATGCAAAAAGTTAGCACAACCAATTACACTACTGTGGATTCCAAGACTACCACCAGACTTCAGCAGGGATCGCCGCAAGAGGATATGGACTTTACTCAGTGAGGACCCAGGTCACGGGCCTCATGTAGTTGGTTCCCACAGTGAAAGCAACAGAATACTAAGCTGGTATGAGGACTATGCCTGGAAACAATGCAGATGGAAATGCGGGTATGGGTTAGCTACTGTCAAGAAGATTGAACACCAGAGTTGAAACAACACTGGAAGCAAACTATGCTGAAAAGTATAGTTCTGAAGCAGGAGCATCTATAAAAAACTCAATTGATACTCAGGCACTAGAGAAAAGCACTGAGCAGGCTTTTATAGTGGTTGGTTGATATGTGATTCCTTGCATGAGTCATCAGTGCTTGAGGTTAGTCATTACACTTGAGAGACATTATATGTCATCTCTAGCCTGAGGCTGAGCCCAGCTGGGTTCTGTTGAGGATTCTGATAGTGAAGTCAAGCAATCAGTGACCTGCTGAGTGTTTGAAAGCAGGCCAGTCATGTCCATGACTGCTGGTACTGACAATACCCCCTAAAATGGGTGGCCACAGAACACCACTGAATCCTCTTATAGTGGAATTATCTCAGGAATTTCCCTGCTAGCCTTTGAGGCATGGACATCTGAAGCTTCCATGCAGGTTTGTTTCCCTGGACTGTATCCCTTCCAGTTTATCAGATACTGCAGGGTGCCTTTATATTTGCAGAAATCTAAAACATGCTTGATTTCATTCATGCTTCTTCTGTGATGACACTACAATTGGTGGTAGTGGTGGTATGTCCTGGGAGGAGAATTTGTTGATAATGAGTGGTTTTGTCGGTGAGATGTGGAACACATTAGTTATCTGTAAATACCTGGGTGACTTGGAAGGGACCAATGTACCTGGGAACACATTTTATAGAGGGTACCCAGAGATGAATGCTCCAGGTTGATAACCAGACTTTGTCTCCATGAACCAAATATGTCCATTCTTCTCCTTTTGGTGAGCAGTCCCTGATTTGGTCAGCAATGATCTGAATGATAGGAAGTTTAGGAAGTTGGAGGAGGTACCCATGGAGAGCAAAAAATATTGTGGAGCCTGTACTTGAGTGGTAGTGCAGTTTGTGGGCAAATTCTGCCCACCAGAGAGAGTCTACTCAGTCCACCTAGTTATCTGTGATGTACATTCACAGGAAAGTCTTGATGTCTTTTTTCATCCCCTCAGTCTGACCATTAGACTGAGGGTGATACGCTGAAGAAAAGTTCAATTATATACAGCCTGTTGTTAAAATGCCCTCTAAACCTGGGATGTGAACTGGGTACTCCTATCTGACGTGATGTTCCTGGGGTGAGCATGGAGTCAGAATATGTCCAAAACGAAGATTCGTAAAAACCCCATGGCTAACAGTATGCCCTTGAGGTGTACAAAGTGGGCCACCTTGGTGAATTGATCAACTACAACCAGATGATGTTACACCCCTTAAATGTTGACAGCTCAGTGATAAAATCTATGGAGATGCTGGACCAGGTTTGACTTTCAATGGTGAGTGGACAAAGAGGCCCTTGAGGATTCATCCTTGAGATTTTGTGTTGGACATACTTGTCACATGCACATGTCTTGAGAGAGATGGCCACCGATAAAATCTGGAGAGGAAGTGGGTCAGTTTCTGGATCCAAGGAATTCCTGAAAATTGTGATGTGTGGGTCCTTCAGAGTAATTTGGATTTCTGTCCTTCTGCCATGAATGATCTGCTGGGAAGGTATCCACAACTGCTAGTATAAAAGCTGAGTTCAGGAGTAGTTTGGTATTCCTTGACCCCAATTCCTTAGTACATCTCTGCAGACCACATTTTGTGGGAATGATATCCACAGAGAGGAAGCTTCCCTGTGGTACCCTGCTGGGTTAGTACTGCCCCAGTGCCAATGGAGGAGGCATCCATCTCCAGCATTAAGGGTTGAGAGGGGTCTGGCTTTTTGAAAATGGTAACCTGTGAAGGCTTTTCTCAGAGCATTGAAGGTCTGAATGATTGCTGCTGGCCATTGTCTCTGGTTAATCCCTTTTCTGGTGAGGGCCATAATAGGGGCTACTATGGTGGTGTAATTCTTAACTGCCGGTAGTTTTTTTTTTTTTTTAAAACACCACATTGCGTGGCTCAGAGGTCAGTAGACAGTAGCCACTTCTTGTTAGTCTGGAGTTTTGCTGGATCCATCTCCAAACCCATGCCTGAAATGATGTACTCAAGGAAAGGTAATGAGGTCTTCTCAAAATAACACTTGTCCAATTTGCTGTATTAGTGGTTGGGATGCGCCATCCTTTTTGGCTACGAAGAACTCATCTCTGGTAGGTGATTTGGAGTTTTGAATATAAAATCCTTTGCAAGGTTCTCCTTGATGTAGTCTGACATTGCCTGGGTCTCTGGTAATGAGAGTGGGAAAAACCGCCCCCAGGTGGGGATCTTCATGGAACCAGGTCAATCCCACAATCACCCAACTGGTGGGGTGGCATCTGCTCTGCTCTCTGCTTATCAAAGATGTTCCAGAATTCTGAGTAGTGAGAGGGTAGGGTTGTGGTGACCTCAGAGTGGCATAGTGTCATGGCATTTATCTTAACCACCTTGGCTAGATAATGTAGTTGACACTTGGTCCCCCTTGCTTTGATCTTTGACAAGGGCCAGTTCAGTGTGGGTGAATGAAGACAAAGCCATGCAAGCCCTAAAATTACAGGGTGGATGGCTTGTGGCAGGATTAGAAAATACTGTAGATGAGTTCAGAGTGATTGGCTCCTGTTTGCATGTGAGTAGCAGTAGTACCCTGTGTGGTGGAGTTATCTGGAATCTTACCCTCCATCAGAGAGAATGGTTGGGGTACTTTGTAAAGTTGGAGACCCCTGTCTTTGGCAAAGTCTGTAGAAATTAAGTTGCCAGCTGCCCTGGAATAGATAAATGCTTGTACCTTGGTTTTTCCCTTGGTGGTACTGAGGGTTATGGGTACTAAGTAGAGTTTTGGTTTAGAGAAGGTGTTTACTGAATAATTACCTAGTCCCGCCTCCATGGTCCTGATGAGGCATGGCCTTTTTCGGGGCATTTCTACAGTAGGGAATCTGGGAGTGACAGAACAAACATAGTTTGTGCTTAAGGTGGAGCTCTCACTCCTGTTGAGTAAGGTGTGCTCTACCTAGCTGCATGGGTTACTCATATTGGTAACAAGGTGGTCAGTACTGGGGATGCACATTTGGGTGGAACCCTCCTCTCAGCTGCCCCTACATTCAGTTGGATTTCACACTTGATGTAATTGACAATTGCTATCTAGCAACTGCGGAAGGTCTCTGGATGATAGGGCATCTTTTATATGGTAATGGTCTGCCAATCCCTTCCAGAAGATGGCTAGGATGGCTTCATCATTTCATGTCAGCTCAGAGTACAGAGTCCAGAATTGGATGACATACTCTCCCACTGTGGAGGAACCTTGGTGGAGCTAAAAGATGCTGCTAATGCCACTATTCCTGGTCCATCAAAGAAGGCATTGATAAATGCCGTAGAGTAATGGAAACAAGGACTGTTTTGCACCCAGACAGGAAAATCCCATGCAGGGCCTGACCAGATAGTAGCAAGATAATAAATGCTACCCTGGTCCTCTCATAAAAAAATTTGCTAAGGAATATTTTGAAGTTAATTGATACTTGATTGATAAATCCCCAGCAACTACTGGGTCCCGTCCATATACCCTAGGGTTGATTATCTTTAGTTGACTGGACTTTGCCCTTGGAAATGGTGGAATAGGGCTGGCAGATAGAACTGTTGAATTCAACTGTTGAATTGAGGGTGTGAGAAGGAATTGGTGGAATTCATCCAGGTTACGTGACACATCCTACAGACATGACATTATCTGTGTTTGGTTGTTCACTTGGTTGTCCACCCTTTCAGAGAGGGTTTGCAGGAGATCTATTGCAGATGGAGTTTAGGCCATAGTCATAGTCTGAGTATTCTGTGAAGCCTTGGGATTTTGCTTCTATGGTGGAACACACTGAAAGGGGTATAGCCCTATACTCTGAGAGGTGGTAGTTTGATAGCATGCAATACAGTACATGGATACGTTGCCACTGTTTATATAGCATGTAGCATGCAGTAAGGTGCACAGAGATGTTGGCATGGTGGGAAATGTGTGTAGCATGCAATGCGAGGCACCAATGTGTTGGCACTGTGGGAACAGTACGTAATGTGCAATGAGATATACAAATCCATTGGCACTTTGGGAACAGCGCATAGCATGCAATGAGAGGCACAAATGTGTTGGTACTGAGAACAGTGAATAGCATGCAATGAGAGGTATGAATATGTTGGCACTATAGGAATAGGGCGCAGTGTGCAATGAGATACACAGAGTAGATGCAATACCCTGGAGCTCAAAACCAGACAGAAAGTGTTTCAGATATCAGAGTACACACATGCACATAGGTCATAAATGCAAACAGGTGAAATTAGCAAAGCCAAATACACTGGTGGGGAGTAGTGGTATGAGGACTCTGCCTGAAAACACCACTGATGGAAACGCAGGTATGGATGTGCTGCTACCAAGGAGACCAAACACCAGAGTTGAAATAAAACTGGAAGAAAACTATTCTGGAAAGTATTTTCCGAAACAGGGGCATCTATGAAAATACAATTGATACTCAGGCACTGGAGAAATGCACTGTGAGCTTGCTTTTATAGTGGTTGGCTGATAGCTGATTCCCTGTATGAGTCATCAGTGCTGAATATTAGTCATAACACCTGAGAGTGGTGTTATGTCATCATTAATCTGAGGTTGATCCCAGCTGGGTTCTGTTGAGGATTCTGATTAGGAAGGTGACCTACTGAGTGTTTAGAAGCAGGCCAGTCATGTCCATGACTGCTGGTACTGACAGTGTACATCTGCAACAACCCAGTGCACCTGAACAAGACCCTTATGATGCCACATCACTCTTTCAAAACTGTGGAGCAATATTTATAATATTAAAAATGTGAAAGTATTCACAACTCTAGAAGCCAAATGTGGATTCTGGCAGACCAACCTTGATAAGGAATCATCCAACATGCATGATGCATGTGGTTAGATATGCCCTCCTTACAATGCCCTACAACATTTGTTGCCCCTCAATAAAATCCACCAAATAATCTGTGACAGAGTTTCCATATTTTTTTTTACATTTATTAACAATTTCTTATATAGCGCAGCATATTCCGTTGCACTTTACAATTGTAAGCATTAATAGAACAAAACTGGGTAATAACAGACAGATATATAGGTAGGAAGGCCCTGCTCGCAAGCTTACAATCTATAGGGAAATAGGCATTGATACACAAGGATAGGTGCTATATATTGCATTTTGGGACCTTCTGACATTCCAGGGTTTCAAACCAGACCCTACCAAGACACTATCCAACAGATGCCTACCTCCTTAGACAAGCTTGACCTGCAGGGTTTCCTGAGTATGACCAATTACTCCTCATTATTTTTAGTGTACTACAGTGGGGTCATTTCCCCACATCTCCAGCTCCTGCATGATACTGAGTGGTGTTGGATAAATTTCCACTATAGCAGTTTTTCATATCTCTTGCTGACCTGTAGCTCTGTACTCCAGTACCTTTCAGTTCTCACTTCTGTAGATGCCTCTCAACATGGTCTCGGTACTGTGTTAATGCAACACAACAACCACTTTGCTTTGGCATTAAGACACCTCACTCAGTCATGGTGTGCCCAAATTTAGAAGAAATGTTTGGCCTTGGTCTTTGTAATAAATTTCACAATTTCAGTTATGGGGAGCCCGTGTTGATTGAAAAAGACCATCAACCACTTATCACCATTTTGCAGAAATCTCTGCACTCCGCCTCAATTCAGATCCTGCATCTCATGTTTAAGCTCCAGCGATACAACCTGGATGTAGTGTGCAAACATGGGAAGGACCTACATGTTGCTGACACCTTGTCCTGTTCTCATCTCCCAGACTCTGAAGTTCCCAATGGCAATGATGATCTCAATGTTAAGAAATTTAATATTTTGTCTTCCAGTCATTTAGAGGAGCTCTGTATTGCCATGTTCAAAGATGACCTCTGCCAACGCCTGTATTTCATTGTCCTCCCTGGTTGGCCTTCTTCGTCCAGTGAGTTTTCTTGTGACTTCAAGTTGTTCTATGCCATGTGCAATGATTTGACCCTTTCTGATGGTATCCTCCTGCAAGGTCAACATTTTGTGATACATCATACCTTGCAGAGTTTCTTTGCACAGCAAGTTCACCAAGTGCTCCCTGGTTATGAAGCCACCAAGCAAGCAAAGGGCTAAAAATGACCTATTCTGGCCTTCAATATCTTCTTATACTGAGCAGATAGTTGCTGCTTGTGCTCCCTGCAATTCAATATGAGCTCCCCATGCCAAGGAACCACTCATGCTGCATGAAGTGTATGACCTTACTTGGTCCAAAGTTGCTGGATATATTTTTAATTGGAGGGGGAAGGAACACTTTGTAATAGATTATTCATACTCTGGCTGGTTTGAAATGGATTATCTACCTAACCTCACAAGCTCCAGTTATCAACAAAATTAAAAGACACTTGTCTGTGCATGGCATACTATGCAAGCTTCTCACCTACAGGGCAATACAATTTATTAGTGGTGAATTCCAGTATTTCATAAGTCAATGGGACATCTCACAAACCACCAGCAGTCTACAATATCCATAATCTAGTGGGTTGACAGAAAATAATGGGTTTGATCTGATTTATTCATGGCCATCCTCAATTTGAGAAGTACCCCAAGAGATGAACTTCCTTCTCATGCACAATGCCTTCTCTCTATGTGCACCTGCACCATCATTCCCATCACCAAGCTTGAACTCAGGCCACAGACTGAGAACAATTTACAGAGGTGTACTACTGAAATCCAGGTAGCAGCTTAAAGCCAGTCATGACAAATCCTTCCATCATTTGAGTCAACTATATTTTGTTCAGGTCAAGACCCCTGTCAAATTTTATAAAGTCAGGACTGTACAGGGATCCTCTAACAGGCTCAATAGCTAGCGTATGTTGTGGAAGCAGATAGTGTTGTGTACTAGCAAAACAGGCACAATCTATTAGAAGCATCTGAATCTCCACACCCACCTGCCTTGGCACCCAATTGGAGTGTCAGAGCACCTATTGACATGGGCAGAAACTTCCAAGAAGAATTTCCTATTGGAATTCAGAACACTCCCATGACCCTGCTCAATAGTGAGCCCATTCTGGGAGAGCCTGCCCTAGTTGTCTCTATCTTTATCACCAGGTTTTTTAGAGTTTCCAGGTATAATCCAAAATTCTAAGAATTTGCCAACGTGGACCACTATCCATTTGCAAATCCATTGCACACTGTCTCCACAATCAACACCTGTTACACTGTCTTGTACCCGCACCCTGTTGTATGCCGTATTGTATGTATTGTAGTCCACAAGTTGCTTCACCATCCAGTTTTTATTCAGGATGCGGCCATGTTGGTTATGTCTCTGGCTATTAAAGACAGAGCCGTAACTAGACTTTTTGGTGCCCTGTGCCAGAGAGAGCATTGGCGCACATCCATTTTTTAAAGAGGGAAATAAGATATGCACCTTAAAAATGGTCATGGCTTTATGGGGAAGGGCCAGGGTCTAGGGGAGGCCAGGAGATGCTGGGGATGAAAGAAGGGGAAGCTACAAGTAAGAATGATAATAAACAGGAAAACGGACAGACCCAAACAGTGCCCCCTGCCCTGGGGTGCCCTGAGCCATGGCACTGGACGCACTACCCTAGTTACAGTCCTGAGTAAAGACAAGTTTTTGTAGTGCTCAGGCATTCTGTCATGATTTGCTTTCAGGCCACTTTACACTACAGTTTAAGCCACTTTTTAAATTCAAAAATCACATAGGGCTTTATTCAGAGTTTGGAGCATGAGCAAAAAGGTGTAAAAGAGGAAAAAATTTAAAAACATGTTGCCCTGCAGGTGTAGCAGATTCATTGGGGTCACTTCAATTAGAGGTGAGTTTGCAAAAGTTAATTTGTAATCATATGAATTAGTGCACATAAAAAGTGTGAAGTGCGATTAGAAATGCTGATTTGTGGGTATCCTGTCGAGGTTGCAAGACTTTTCTACAAAGAGTGCAAGTGTATGAAAAAGTGTGGAAATCATCTTGAACCTCATCAAAGTAGCAACTGACATATCTGATGCTGGCCATACACTCTGCAATTATCGGGACGATATCGGCGGATCGCCGCGATAATTGTAGCATGTGGGGGGGCGACCGAGGGTTAAATATTGCTCGGTCAGGCATGCTGGATTGTCCAGCATGCCCGTCCGATGCGATATTTACCCGGTAACTGTCGGCCGCATCGGGCAGTGTATGCCCAGCGCGGCCGACAGACATTTCCTGTGTTCCTTCCTACGGATGGAACAGGGACACGTCTCCTCCCCCGGGGGCGGAGCGCAGATGTCGGGATGTACACTGTGAGATTTCTCTCACAGTGTATGCCGCGGACATCTGCGGCTGGCAGCCGGCCAGATAAAATGTCTGTCGGTCTGACAGACATTTTATCTTGCCGTGTATGCCCAGCATAAGTGGCCATTACTAGCCAAAGTACTGGAGTTTCTTAAAAGGTGCCAAATTGTTGATTTGACATTTTTATTATTAATGGCGAAAAATCATAGATAACAAGTGTTTTTCAGTAAATTAAAGTCTTTACACATTGCAATGTGTTTTATTTAATTTTTAAATGTTTTTATTAGTATGTAAAATGTTGGGAAAAAACACTTGAAACTCCCATCTGCAAATTTGAAAATGACTTTTCCATCAATGCAACACTTCATGTTAATCCATTTTGAGTTTTGTTAGCAAATTGAATCTGAAACACTCCTTTATTGGCCAAATTATTATATTTAAGCCCCTCCAAGTGCATTATTATTCATTGGGAGTGGTGTACCAGAGGTGCTAAACTGCGTGCCAAAATTTTTACTTTAAAATATTCATTTAGTACAACTATGCTGTGTGCAGTTTTACACAAGCTTCCCCATAGACTTCAATGGCGGGAACCTCAGGGTTATTCAAGTTCATTCCCATCATTGAAGTCTATGGGGGAAGTGCTTTTTGGCTAAGAGAGCCAGGGGCTCGCCTCTCCCAACCAATGAACGGTTAGTCCATTCATTTCTATGGGAAATGCCACAACAGACCTGACATGCGTGGGCTCTGCAAATATTTTTTTTTATTTTACCAAGACCCTGTATGCCTAGATGGACTGATGTTGACCTAAACCAAGGGGTGGGAGAGTATGGTTTACGGGAAATCTGCTGGACAAGGGAACAGACCAGCACAAGGGTCAAGGTAAGTATGTAGAGTGAGTGTGTGAATGAGTGGGTGTATGTATACTAGAGGTACCAGCAGACCCTTAATGCCCCGTATGCTGGTACTTGTGGTTTTCCAAGTACCAGCATGTGAAGGAGACTTGCTTGGACCTCTAGCCCCCTTGTAAAAGACAATATTATATATTATTTAACACTATCAACCCCACATCTACTGGCCAGGTATGCATGTGATATCCCCGGGAGTGGGGGGATCCCTTTATGGGGGAGTCCACACCTCCCCAGGGTTCCCCAGCCTCGGCTGACCAGTGTGCGGTGATGAATATTTTGGACAGGGGTACCCTGTGAAGCATGTTCCTCAGATGGGGCATTACTAAACCCCCACTAGTTAGAGCTCGGTGTTCATTGTGAATAATATGGGGGACCCCTACTCATTTTTTCCCACGTATTTCCACAACCAGGACTGGCTCACAGAGCCTGGTGCTGGTTAATGAAAATAAAGGGGATCTCCACATCTTTTTTCCCTGTATTTTCACAGCCAGGACCAGCTCACACAGTCCAGTGCTGCTCATGTTTTTAGGAGGAGGACCCCATGTAATTTTTTTCTAATTTCTTAACACATTCCTACATTTTTAACACACAGAAGCCTGCACCCTCACTGTTCTGTTCTGTGCTAAACTCGCACCTTGTATTGAAACTTGTATTACCAGTTGCGAGTTTTCACACAGAAAATCTGGCACGGACTCGCATTTCTTACACACTCACACATTACAATTCGCAAGCTATTGCGACTTTAAGACCAACTTGCGTCATGCTCGCTGTGAATTAATGCGAGTCCTATTCACACAAAAATTGGATTCTTTTACATCCCCCCCCCACCGGTTTTACATATAATATTTATACAGTTTTATATCCTGTGGCCCAAACTGCAGAAAATTGTCAATTTGATAAAATGACTCAGTAAATAGTGCCTGAAATACTATAGTGTTAGTATCTTTGTCAAAGGATATACATAGTGAAAATAAAATAATATAAAATTTAATAATCATTGTGTTCCCAATTAGTTCTAGAGCTAACAACCCCATCTATGATAAATATTTTCCTAACCATTTTGTCACCATTCAACTTAACCCAAGTTCACACAGTCAACTAATAATATGTCATGAAAGCCTATAAAGAAATATCTCCCATATATAGTACTATGATGCTAAGAACTTTGATAAACATTCCACGAGCCATGTAGGTATTCAAGGCTTCAGAAAGAAATTTCTGTTTTATACATTTATTTATTGTTATTCATAGTGTTCAGGGGGCCTGATTCTGCATAAATTGCTATTGCGATCGCAGCAGCAATTTTTCACGGAGGTCTGTTGCGAAAATATAGTAATGAATGCAATCGCAAAGCCGTCGCACAGTCAACATAGATACGCCCGCTACTGCTAACTCATATCCGTTATACCTTGCAGTCCTGCGTATGCATCGTGAACACTGAGTAACATCGGTCCCTCACGCTCAATTACAGCAGGTCTGAGTAGTTCTCAAGCTGCATATGCTATCTCAGTGGAAAATGTATGCATGCCAATGCAATGGCATTCAAATGGACAGGCAGTATGCATTTCTCCAACCACTCCCCCGTCACCACCCCCAAACACTCACAGCCTGTCACTCACTTTGTGATGGCTTTCATTCTGCTTGAGTGATCGCAAAGCGATTGCAATGCTATCTCACGTACACACACTGCGCTACATATGCATGCACAGTACGCACCATCGACCAATCTGCATACGTTGTTGCAATAGCGATCCATGCTGAATCAGGCCCAGTGTCTGATAAAGACAGCTCATTAGATTAGTCACGGTGGCTGGCGTGTTGAGTGAGTGGAGGCAAGGCTACTATGCACAGTAGATTGAAGTAACAGTGTTCTGCAGCATGGCATCACTCTGCATGTACACGGGCCATACACACTAGATGATATGAACACTATATCGTTATCGTTCATATCATTCAATTTTATCATCTAGTGTGTATGCCTCTTAAGGATAGACTGGCTTCTGAATTAGAAGTCCACTTCTCCCAATTTAATTTTGTATACCTTTCAACTATTTTATACTTGTGAAAATATTGCTCTTATTCAATAGTAATGGAGGAAATGTGAAGATCTAGCACCAGAACAACTTATATTTTCCTTTGAGGGTAGCCCAATTCATGAAAAATTAGCTAAGGATTTTGAGCTACCTACTTTTCAATTTAGTTCACTCAGACATCAGGGTGTGCAGGAGAGGATAAACCCCTATAATGGGGGGATCCCTACCTGCCAAGGGATTTCAACCAGGACCAGCTCAGAAATACCAGTGCAGGTTGTGCTTTTAGGGGGGGACCTTTTAACATTTTACTATTCTTTTTTACACAAAAGCCTGCATGGATCTCACTGATCTGTGAAGACTTCTGTATAATTCAGACCTTGTATTGATAGTCGCATTAGAAGGTTTAAGTTTTCATACGAGGAAAACTCACATGGACTCGCACAATGTAATAGACTCAAACTAAAAAATTTGCTGGCTATTTCATTTGCCAAGTTGTGGGACAAACTTGGATCTTCCAAATGTGCAAGAAGGTCTGAGTTTGAACTTATAAAAAAACTCGAACCCTATTACATTTGGCCCCAAGATTTAGGGCTTGATTCAGCACAGATTGCACGGCTGCGTTCGCTAGCTGCAAAAATATGCTAATAAATGCAATTGCATGGAAACCACAGCACTATACCAAGACGCCCATCGCTGTATAAAGCCGCCCACTTCCCATGACATGCATCCGCAAGTCAGTAAAAACATCGGTAACATTGGAACCATCCGCACAGTTGTGGTTGACCTGACCCTACCTCACAAGCTGCTAAACTTCATGTCGCCATCTAGGCCTCTGCCAGCGTATACAATCTTAATTATGCACACCCCTGCAATGGCGTTCAAACATACAGGCACGTCTGCGCTCTGATGACCACCCCCCTCACCACCCCCACACTGTCACTTCATGTCCATTACTATGTGATTGGACTGCATTCTCACTGCAATCACTTCCCGATCGCAGCGGCCGGTTCATGCACTGCGATGCATACACATGCACAAAGAGCAAACATCGCCCGGCTGCATGCGAACACAGCCGTGCGATCCAACCTGAAGGCCCTTAGTACATTTCCCACCAAAATCTCTAAATAAAAGAAGTCAGTACACAATTTATCAGTTAACTGACATTTTATCTTTGGTGTGGCATTCTTAAATAATTATAAATTAAGCTGCATACACACACAACGATTTTTTTAATGATTATCGTTAAACGATATCGTTTAACGATAATTGATGGCAAAAATCGTTCACTTTCTGAGTCAAACGATGAACGATAAATCGTTCATGCACGTTCACGTTTGTAGTTTGTCGTTTGTAGTTTGTCGTTCAGTCAGACTTGTCAACTCAACGATTTTCATTAAGGGAATATGCAAAAATCGTTTGTAGTTCATAAAAATCGTTCATGACATTTAGTAAATGAACAACTTTAGTAAACGATTTTAGTAAATTTTTTCAAGGGAAAAAATCGTTTACTCAAATCGTTCATTAAAAAAATCGTTGTGTGTGTATGCAGCTTTAGAACTTAAATAATAAAACAATAAGTGACTAACAGGGCACTAAATTAATATAGTAAACAGCAGCCTAGCAAGGCACTGAATTAATATAATTAACAGCAGCCTAGCAAGGCACTGAATTAATATAATTAACAGCAGCCTAGCAAGGCACTGAATTAATATAATTAACAGCAGCCTAGCAAGGCACTGAATTAATATAATTAACAGCAGCCTAGCAAGGCACTGAATTAATGTAATTAACAGCAGCCTAGCAAGTCACTGAATTTATTAATTAACAACAGTCGAATTCCCCTTTTCCACTAGAATACCTGGTCGCACTGGGGATTATATTCACGTGGCCATCTCAGGCGCGCACCCATCTGAGAACCCTGTCAAACAGGTGGCTCGACCCAGCACTAATGCCAGGTCGACGACACCATCGGCGTCACATGATGAGCTGGCTCTTTCTATGCAGAGAACGGGACCCGGGTCGCATCGACCAGAGTTACCCGTTCACACTACATCACTAGCAGGGTTGAGCACATGGTCAACCCTTCTTGTGACTAGGGTTGAAATGCTCGACCCAGTTTATTTCAACCCTGCCCTTTCACATAGCACAATAACTCGGGTTGCTGTGCACTCATGTGTCTGGGATCACCATCGGAACAATTGTGACCAGGTCATGGTGGCTTGCAAGGCCAGGAAGTCTGTGTCCATGTACGCAGACCCTGGCCTCATTCCTCCTGGAAAGCTGTGGCTGGGAGGCTCTATGCGCATGCACAGTCCTCCCACCATCGGAAATTTTCACTAATTATAGGGTTAGCGTACAACTCTGAATCAGGACCAGAGTCGCTGGGGGAGATGTGATAAATTACTAACCTTGGAGAGTGATAAAGTTGAGAGTGATAAAGTACTAACCAATCAGCTCCTAACTGTCAGTTTTCAAACATAGCATGTAAACTGATAGTCAGAAGCTGATTGGTTGGTACTTTATCACTCTCCACTATATCACTCTACAAGGCTTAGTACATCTGGCTCAGGCTATGTCTGGAAAGGAGCGATCCTTCCAGACCAACTGCTTGCCACAGAATGCATGCACGCCGTGGCTGGTGGAAAGAAAATGACCGGTCACAGTTGATGTCATGACATCATAACAAGCAGCCGGCCGCCAGGAACCATGGGTACATGTGACATGTGATACGTCACCTGACTCTGGCCTCGCATTCTATTTCTGTCCTCACTATCTGTGACAGTGGCCACCCCTTCAGTGACAGTGGGCGTTCTGTATCTGGGACATTTGAAAATCGTTTTCGGGATGCACACCCAGAATCCGGTATGATTCCAGAAAATCTGTGACGCATAGCATCCCTAACATAACCAGGCACCTCTACACATGCTAAGACCACATACTCTCTGAATGTTCACACATCTGCTGGCACTGCATATTCCCTACCTGATAACTAATACTAATACATAAACTGGGGGGTGGTCAAGGGGGGGGTGAAACCCTTAAACCCAGTTCCAACATATTTGAATGAAGGCAGCGTTGATTGTCCCCTGTAGCACTGTGCAATCAATCTGTTCCCCTGCTGTCTGCATGCTTTGCCGGGATCACAGATCGCAGATTGATTGAACTGTCTACCACAGGCCCAATCGAGTGCTGAGCTGCTCATTAGCCTGTAGGGCATTCTGCTACGAGACCCACCCTGTGGCAGCCAGCTGCTCCTTTATGGCCAAAAGTTTTGAGAATGACACAAGTATTGGTTTTCACAAAGTTTGCTGCTTCAGTGTTTTTAGACCTTTGTCAGATGTTACTATGGTATATACGGAAGTAAAATTATAAGCATTTCATAAGTGTCAAAGGCTTTTATTGACAATTACATTAAGTTTATGCAAAGAGTCAATATTTGCAGTGTGGACTCTTCTTCTTCAAGACCTCTGCAATTTTACGTCAGTATACCATAGTAACATCTGACAAAAAGATCTAAAAACACTGAAGCAGCAAACTTTGTGAAAACCAATACTTGTGTCATTCTGAAAACTTTTGGCCATGGATGTACATCACTGCCAGTGCATGCAAGAGCAGATGATCAGATAAGTAAGATCAGTAAGATGATCAGATTGTGAGTACTGTGCTATTACAGAGAATGTGGAGCATTGTCTGACTAACATATACTGTATGGTCACTTGAAACTACTAATGTCTGCATAGGGGGGAAGACAGTGGGCCTGATTCAGCTTGGATCGCAGTTACAAAGATGCATGCAATCGGCCGATGTTCGCTTTCTGCACATGCGTATGAATCGTAGTGCGCATGCACAAGCGGCTCACTGCATATGGGACAGCAATTGCAAAAACCACGCAGATTCATTGTAAAATGATTGACAGGCAGTACTATTTGTGGGGGGTGATGGGGAGTGGTCGTCCGAACGCAGGTGTGCCACTAGGTTTGAGTGCCGTTACAGGGGCTTGCATAAATTAGCCACTGCTATACCATACACAGCTTGAGTACCCATTGCGTGCCTGGATGATATAAATTCCTGAGTAAGGTATGAGCTTGTGCAATTGCTGCATATGGGTCCAATGTAACTCGATGTTACCGATTGTTTAACAGTCTTGCTCAGTAATATGGATGTGTGTATGGGGAAGTGGGCATCCTTATCTGAAGCTGCAATCGCAAAGCAAAACATATTGGGCGTACTAATGTTTTGCTTGCGATAGCAGATTAGCATACCTTCGCACCAGCTGCCTGCGTGCGTATGAGCATCTGCGATCCAAGCTGATGATTCACAATGTATGCAGCTCTATTACAAGTCCCTAACTGTGGCTCACATGGCATGCTGGAATTTGTAGTTGCACTACAGGTGACAAGCCACACATCACAGAAGCTTTTATAGAGCAGACAGTTGCAGTTATTTCAAAGCTCAGATTAATTTCTGTGTAATAGATGCAAAAACCATTTAAAGTGTTAAATGAACTATTAAATAATAATTTATTTTAAACATGCTGTGATTTTAGTATTTTACTTAATGACTCACCAGAAGTTGCTAATTTATTATCAATGCAGTTTTCAACATCTCTAAATATATGGGATGTAGTCATAGGCCCTCATTCAGAGGCGCTCGCAAGAAGCGAGCGCTTGTTCTGAATGAGGGCGGCTGCTTCTATTTTTAAGTGCGGCCTTCTGGTCACTAGCTAAGCTGTGGGTTACCACCCACAGCTTCAGCGACCAACCAGGTTGATGGTTGCAATGGTCAAGACCATCGCGACCATCGGGGCTTGCGACAAGACCCTAAGGTTGGGTCTCGGCAACCGCAAGCCCCAGGGAGCTTCCTGCTCTGATCGAGCAGGAAGCTCCCCACTGACATCACTGCTGATGTCAGTGCGGCTGCCAACAAAATGCCACCGTTTGTGAAACCACCCCCCGCCTACAAAATGGGCCGAGCTGTCAATCAACATCGACAGCCGGCCCTTTTGTAGTGAGCTCCGGAGTGAGAGAATTTCTCTCTCGCTCCGGGGCTTGCACACACACAGTGCGGCCGCTGCACGTGCGCAGGGCCTAAACATCAACACGGTTGCAAGCGCTCAGTGCTTGTGACCGGGTCTGAATGAGGGCCATAATCCCTTCTGTTGGGATGCCAGCTCTCAGAATGCCGGCGCCTGAATCCCGACACCAGTCAGAAGCCTGGCACCGGCATCCCAATGGTAAGTACTGGAATTGGGGGAAGGTTAGGGTTAGGTGCCAGGGGGACGGTTAAGGTGCCTACACACACAGCGATTTTTTACCCGATTTGGCCGATTTCGACGAATCGTGATGATAAATCGTGTAAAATATGGCCAAATCAAGAGTTTCCACTCACGATCACGATGCCAATGCACATCCCCGCTCGTCATACATCGCATCTTCAGATCTGCCATGCTGTAGGGTAGATTTGCCAATCTGAGACACAATGTGTTGCCGATCGTGAGTACTTGTTACTCACAATGTATCTCACGATCGCAGAATTTGACAAACAGGACCCTGTGCACACCCATCCGCCATCTTGTGCAGCATTGTGGATAGAAGGAGAAGGAAGCATGATTGGGAGCCTGCACACTGAAGTCTGGAATTCAGAACTTTGGTACTGTATTAATACAACCCCACTGCCCACCAATGTGTGCCACCCACATATAAATGCATGACCCAGCCATCGCCAGCCAGAATGAGGTGGGCAGGTGGCTGGGTCATGCATCAACCTTCCATGCCCACCAATGTGTGCCACCCACCTACTCACCAATGTGTGCCACCCACCTATAAATGCATGACCCAGCCACCGCCTGCCGTAATGAGGGCGGTGGCTAGGTCATGCATCAACCTCCCAGGCCCATCAATGTGTGCCATCCACCTATCCACCAATGTGTGCCACCCACCTGTAAATGCATGACCCAGCCACCGCCTGCTGGAATGAGGTGGGTGGTGGCTGGGTCATGCATCAACCTCCCATGCCCACCAATGTGTGCCACCCACCTACCCAGTCACTGGCCACCGTGACGGGCTACCTAATAAATAACTATAAAACACTCCAAATATGAAAATTTCAAAAACAAATACATTACAACAAGATAAACAAATATATTGCAACAACATAAACAATTCTATTACAACAACATAAAATATATTTCAACAGCATAATCAAATATATTACCTTTGTGTACATTGTTGTAATATATTTGTTTATAATGTTGTAATATAACATCATAAACAAATGTATTGCAACAACATAAACAAATCTATTACATAAACAGAAATATATAAAAAACCTGTAAAAAACAAATTAAAATACAAATAAAAACACTTTACATTCCTGTATAAAAAAAAAAATTACAATTAAATACACATTATATTCCTGTAAAAAAACAAACCATTACAATACAATTATAAACACATTACATTCCTGTATAAAAAAAAACATTACAATACAAATAAATATACATTACATTCCTGTAAAAGAAAAACATATCACAATACCATAACAAACATATTAAAATACTGTAAAAAAATACTTATTAAAACATTTAACATTAATAACATTAAAAATCACAAAACAATGTACAATTATAGCTAAAGATCTATATGTCCATATTTATCTTCTTCCTAGGAATGTCGATGGATAGTGAGCGAGAGTTTGTGACTGGATTCCTCGAGATCCTACAGTCCAAAGAGTGTCTATGGCAGATAAGCTGTAGACAATACCATAACAAGTACACCAAAAAGTTTATTGCGGAAGCAACAATCAAAACAGTCCGCCTGAAAATCCAGAACTTGTGTATGGTGTACATCAAGGAGAAAAAACAGTGGATGAATCAAAACGGTCCGGAGCAGGCACCAACAATGTGTATCATCCAACGTTGTGGTACTATAATTTGATAAGCTTCATCAGCGATCAGGAGCCACAACGCCACTCTGTCATCCAGAGGGCCGAGCGAGAGGGCGAAGAGGAGGCGGTAAAAGTGATTGGGTCATTTGAGGAAATTTTGGCAAGTTGCAACACAGTTCATAAACCAAAATCTTTTTTTTTTAGAATAATCCCAAATGTCCACTGTAGTCAGTTGGTTCACAGACAGTCCTCCTGCCATGGCACCGCACTTGGGGCCTGATTCAGAGCCGGATGCTCTGACAGAGCGCTCGCTCCGAATCAGGGCTGGCCTTCTGTATTTTTAGAGCGGCCTACTGGCCGCTCGCATAGCTGTGGGTGACCGCCCACAGCTATAGTGAGTGGCCAGGAAGATGGTCGCGATGGTCAAGGCCATCGCGACCATCGGGCTTGCGACGAGACCCTTGTGGTAGGGTCTCATTGCCGCAAGCCCTAGAGAGCTTTTGGCTGAAACTGTCAGTGGGGCCGGCCCCAGACAGTAGGTGTTCCCATGGGAACGCCTCCGTTTGGGCAGCCACTCCCCCGGCCCGCCCACCAGAGGGAGCATGCTGTCACTCAACATTGACAGCACGCCCCCTTTGGTATGAGACCCGGAGCGACGGTTTGCCCATCGCTATCCGGGTCTCACGCATGCGCATGACGGAGCCGGCTCCATTGTGCGCATGCGCACTGGGCCACCATGGACCCGCTTGCAAGTGCTCAGCGCTCGCGAGCGGGTCTGATTCAGGCCCTTGGTCCATTGAAATAGGCCATATACTCCTCCCTCACTTATTTGGCATGTGCGGTTGATGTTGTTGAAATTGGTGGTGCAGACACTGATGTAAACTGGGCAATCTCCTCCAGATGTCCTGTATCTTCTGGTCTAGCTGTGACTGCTCCTCGTTGGGCAGTTTTTCTTCACAGAAAGTTATGCAACACACAGCATGCCTTCACAACCCAGTCTATCTTGTCCACACATAGGTTTATGGTGGTGTGAAAAATGCAGAACCGGTTGCTGAGTATTCCAAATGCATTTTCCACAATGCGCCGTGCACGGGATAGATGGTAGTTATAGATCCTCTTCTGTCTGGTCAGGCCCCTCTGTGCAAATGGCTTCATCACATGTTCATGTAAAGCAAAAGCCTCGTCTGCAACAAAAACATAATTTATGCCGTGCTGTGTTTCATCCAGTGATGGCAAGTTGAGGGTTTTGTTGGTGAGTCTCTGGTAGAATGCCGCCTGTTTGAAGGACCCACCATGCGAAGCACGGCTATTTTTGCCAACATCCACAAACAAAAATTCATAGATGGCATACACCACTGCCATGAGAATGATGCTGAAGAAGCCTTTGTAGTTGTAGTAATATGATCCGGTGTTGGCAGGTGGGTTGATGCGGATGTGTTTTTCATCGATGGCTCCTCCGGAGTTAAGGAAATTCCAACGTTGTTCAAACTCTTCAGCGATGCTCTTCCACTCCTCCACGGTGTTTGGAAACTAGAAAAATAGTAAAAAATGGGATAATACATGACTATAATATTTTTTCTCCATTTTTTTTCCTATATAAACTACCAGCCAAGAGCCTGATATGTCCTCCATGCCGGACCTAAGTTTGATCGGGGACAGCGATGTGGAAAATTCTTCCCCAGTGCCAACAAGCATTCAAACCCCCCCATCATGTTCCACACCTCCTCAATGAAAGAAAAACAGGGGAAAAAGCAACAGAAGTACTCAGAACAGGAGTACATATTTCTCCAACAAGCAGAACGCATCCTTCAGAAACTGCCAGATGACATCGACAATTTCACAGCGCATATTAACAGTAGAATGCAAAAAATGGATGAACCAACTAAGAAAAATTTCCACAGGCTTCTGTATGAGCTGTTATTTAGGTCACTCAATAGCAATTTACATGACTCAACTTACATTGTAGACCCACTTCTATATTCACCTGCCCCAACCGCATATGTGAGGGCCCCCCCAGCCCAGTTGGAGGTTACTTCCCCACCCAGTACCCCACCCACAAGCCAGACCATTTATAGTGCTCTGCTGGAGTCAGAGGTAGATTTGTCCCGTTACTCGTAATTTTTAGTTTTTTTTTAATATTGTTGCCTGTACTATCACCATATTTTATCACTCCCAATAGGTGCTGCTGTATGGTATACAGTGGTGATGATGCTGATTGGAGAAGGTCACTACACACATGGTGCAAGTACAGATGGATGGAAGCCGGGGCCACATCTAGCGTCTGACCCAGCGTATAACATACAGCAGCCTACCTATGGTATAGGGATTGATAAAATTTGGTGATAATGCTGTTTTCTACATTATATATACATAATGTGAAATTGATATATTAAAAAAAAATCTTTTTTTTTATTTAATACTGTGCAGTGTTGCTGGCACAGTCTTGTTTATGCCACCTTATTGGCTGACAACACAGAGTTAAAAAAACACAAATAAAATGTTATTTAATACTGTGCAGTGTTGTTGGCACAGTCTTATTAATGCAGCCTTATTGGCTGTCAACACAGTTATATAAAGAGTTAAAAAAACCACAAAAAAATAAAAACTTTTTTTCTTTCACAAGAAACAAACGTGTAGTGTGTTTTTTTTTTTTACTTTGCAGTACTGGTACTGCAGCACTTTAACGAAAGCCTTGCAGGTCTCTGGAATGATGCCTCCCAAGGACTGAGAGCAGATGAGGGTCCCAAACTTCATGTCTTCCAGTGACCTTCCTGTAGCCAGGTACCTCAGGGTAGCCACCAGTCTCTCTTCAGCAGGGATTGCCCTCCACCACTTTGTGTCCTGCCTCCAGATGTGGGGGGGGTTACCATACTCAGCAATTCCTGGAAAGTGGCGTCATCCATGCACAGGTAGTTGCGGTAGTCGTCCAGGTTGTTATCCTTGATCTCCATCAGCAGGGACATGTGAGAGCAGGTATCCCTTTGTAGCAGCCACTCCTTGGTCCAGCATGCTGTCCTCTTCCTTCGCTGGGCCCTCTCCTGGATCACCTTGACTCCAACTTGGGTGACCAACACTTTATACTGATCGGGATGCATCAGCACAGAATTCAGGAACAGGATAGAATGCAGGTAGCACACACTTACAGGTAGAAGACACTTTGTAAAAGGCAAGCCAAATACAAAGCAGAGCACAGTAACAATGTACAAGGTTCAGCAGGTATGCACCTAACCTCACTAGTAGCAGAGCAGAATGTGCACAGTGTTAAAATGGTGCTTGCTTTTTATACCCCCTAGCTAGCCCCACCCATTATTAAAATTTCCCACCAATTGTGAGGATCCTCGTGTGTTGTATGGTAAACTCACGATCTATTGGGCACGATCTCACAATTTGGACTTCCGACACGATTCACGATAGATCGTGACATCGTGAATCAAATTGGCAGCTTTTTTTTACCTAATCATGCTCATGACTGCCGGGGAGCTCCCGGGTGAGAGTTCAGGGGAAATCGTACACAATGTCGGATCATGAGCTCATCACTATGTGTGTAGGCACCTTTAATGTTAAATATTAAGTTAGGTGGAGGGTTGGGCACTAGGGGAGGAGAGTTAGGTTTACACTGAGGGGGGTTTAGGTTTAGGCACTTAGGATACTGATCTGTCGGGATGCTGGCATCGGGATTTTGACCGCTGGGATCCCAAGCGCCGGCATCCCCTACCCAACCCCATATAAGCAATAGTAAAACTGAATACATAGTTATTAATATACTATATCAGGCCAATGACAAGATGATGTTCTATCATCCAGGATTTCTGAACTATCCTGTTTTGCGCATGCTGATGTACACAGGCGGTCATTCAAATCCCGGCAGCAGCGGAAGCCTGACAGAGGAGGAAATTCTGATCATCTAGAGAGGTAAGTATAACTAATCTAATTCCCCCCCTAACCCTAACCCTCCTTTAGGGAGCCTAACCCTAACCTCCCCCTCTAAGTGCCTAAACCTAACCCCCCCTTCCTCACTGCCTAAACCTAAGTCCCCTTGGGGGGTGCCAAGCCCTAACCCCCCCTTCCCCTATCCTGACCCTAACCTCCCGGGGGGGTGCCTAACCATAAGTCCCACCTGGGAGCCCTAAACCTAACCCTCCCCACGGCGGTCCACAGCCGGCGCCCGGCATCCCTTCGATCGGGATGCCGGGTGCCGGTCTCCCGGCGTAGGTAAAATGACAGGCGTCGGGAGTTCCCCTTCAGAGCTGTTTCACCATGCTCGGCTTTCTGCCAGGGCACCAGGTACATATATTAATACCCTGCCCCTGTGCACAATCCTGTGCAGCCACACTTCCCTGCCCTGTGCCCCCTCCCAGTCCAGCCTTCCCTGTGCCCCCCAGTCCTGCCTTCCCTGCCCTGTGTCACTCCTCCACCATGTCTATCCATCCCTGTGCTGTGTCCCCAATAGGTCCAGCCCTCCCTGTCCTGCACTACCCCTTTGTCGACCCTACCTTCCCTGTGCCCAGGGGCATAGGGAGGGCGGTTTCACTGCCGAAGTTGCCAAAGGGCGTAGCACACTGTGCACCGGCCACTTTTCGTGTTTTGTGTTTTGGTTTTGGATCTGGATCTTTCTTCGTGTTTTGGATCTGGATTGATTTTGCCAAAACCACCTTTCCGTGTTTTGGGTTCTGGGTTTTGTGTTTTGGATCTGTATTTTTTTGAAAAAAAGCATAAAAACAGCTAAAATCACAGAATTTGTAGGTTTTTCTGCTCCTATGCTATTATTAACCTCAATAACCTTAATTTCCACTAATTTCCAGTCTATTCTGAACACCTCACACCTCACAATAGTGTTTTTATTAGGGGTGAGCGGGTTCGGATTTCTGAAATCCGAACCCCCCCGAGCCCCCCCGATCCGAGTCCGATCCGAGTCAGGCTCGACTTTTCCCGCCTGACTCGGATCTGAAATCGAGGCAAAACGTCATCTTCCCGCCTTCCGAGTCTCGCGGGTTTTGGATCCTATATAAGGTACACACGTCGGCGCCATTTTCTCACTCGGCTGTGGACAGTGAAGAGGGAGGGTGGGAGTTAGGGCTGTGTAGTGTAGTGTAGTGCTGCTGTTGTCCACTACTTCAAAGTCCATAGGGGCTGGCTGTGTTGTGCTGTGCTGCTGTTGTTAATAGGGGCTGTGTCCACTACTTCAAAGTCCATAGGGGCTGGCTGGACTGTGTTGTGCAGTCAGTTCTCCATAGGGGCTGTGTCCACTCCAAAGTCCTGTGCAGTGTCCCAGTCCTAAAGGAGTGCTGTAGTGTTGTCCAGGGGGTGCTCTGTCCATCAGGGGTGCTCCCCCCAAGTGCTAAAAAAATAATATATTTTCTGTGTTTGTGAATTGTGTGCGCAGTAGCCGCACGTGCATCAACAAAGTAGTGCCAAGCGTGCGCCTGTGTCATAAGTAAAGGGCCGGCTGGCTTGACCGTTAAGGGTGCTGTAACCCCCGAAAGTACACTCCAGTCCAAACCAAAAAAAAAATTATTTTCTGTGTTTGTGAATTGTGTGCGCAGTAGCCGCACGTGCATCAACAAAGTAGTGCCAAGCGTGCGCCTGTGTCATAAGTAAAGGGCCGGCTGGCTTGACCGTTAAGGGTGCTGTAACCCCCGAAAGTACACTCCAGTCCAAACCAAAAAAAAAATTATTTTCTGTGTTTGTGAATTGTGTGCGCAGTAGCCGCACGTGCATCAACAAAGTAGTGCCAAGCGTGCGCCTGTGTCATAAGTAAAGGGCCGGCTGGCTTGACCGTTAAGGGTGCTGTAACCCCCGAAAGTACACTCCAGTCCAAACCAAAAAAAATATTATTTTCTGTGTTTGTGAATTGTGTGCGCAGTAGTCGCACGTGCATCAACAAAGTAGTGCCAAGCGTGCGCCTGTGTCATAAGTAAAGGGCCGGCTGGCTTGACCGTTAAGGGTGCTGTAACCCCCGAAAGTACACTCCAGTCCAAACCAAAAAAAAAATTATTTTCTGTGTTTGTGAATTGTGTGCGCAGTAGCCGCACGTGCATCAACAAAGTAGTGCCAAGCGTGCGCCTGTGTCATAAGTAAAGGGCCGGCTGGCTTGACCGTTAAGGGTGCTGTAACCCCCGAAAGTACACTCCAGTCCAAACCAAAAAAAATATTATTTTCTGTGTTTGTGAATTGTGTGCGCAGTAGTCGCACGTGCATCAACAAAGTAGTGCCAAGCGTGCGCCTGTGTCATAAGTAAAGGGCCGGCTGGCTTGACCGTTAAAGGGTGCTGTAACCCCCAAGTACACTCCAGTCCAAACCAAAAAAAAAATTATTTTCTGTGTTTGTGAATTGTGTGCGCAGTAGCCGCACGTGCATCAACAAAGTAGTGCCAAGCGTGCGCCTGTGTCATAAGTAAAGGGCCGGCTGGCTTGACCGTTAAGGGTGCTGTAACCCCCGAAAGTACACTCCAGTCCAAACCAAAAAAAAAATTATTTTCTGTGTTTGTGAATTGTGTGCGCAGTAGCCGCACGTGCATCAACAAAGTAGTGCCAAGCGTGCGCCTGTGTCATAAGTAAAGGGCCGGCTGGCTTGACCGTTAAAGGGTGCTGTAACCCCCGAAAGTACACTCCAGTCCAAACCAAAAAAAAAATTATTTTCTGTGTTTGTGAATTGTGTGCGCAGTAGCCGCACGTGCATCAACAAAGTAGTGCCAAGCGTGCGCCTGTGTCATAAGTAAAGGGCCGGCTGGCTTGACCGTTAAAGGGTGCTGTAACCCCCAAAGTACACTCCAGTCCAAACCAAAAAAAAATTATTTTCTGTGTTTGTGAATTGTGTGCGCAGTAGCCGCACGTGCATCAACAAAGTAGTGCCAAGAGTGCGCCTGTGTCATAAGTAAAGGGCCGGCTGGC
Source organism: Taudactylus pleione (assembly GCA_031769625.1). Taxonomy (NCBI): domain Eukaryota; kingdom Metazoa; phylum Chordata; class Amphibia; order Anura; family Myobatrachidae; genus Taudactylus; species Taudactylus pleione. The sequence goes on from JAUIMM010001794.1 coordinate 491,669, forward strand.
TTGACCGTTAAAGGGTGCTGTAACCCACAAAGTACACTCCAGTCCGAACCAAAAAAAAATTTATTTTCTGTGTTTAGCCGCACGTATATATCAAATCGATATAACATAAATGGAGGACCAAACTTTCTCCGATAAAAATAAAATAGAGAAAGATCAAGAACCACTTCCTCCTAGTGCTGAAGCTGCTGCCACTAGTCATGACATAGACGATAACATGCCATCAACGTCGTCTGCCAAGGCCGATGCCCAATGTCATAGTAGAGGGCACATACAATCCCAAATGGCAAAGTTCAGGAAAATGACCTTGAAAAAGACATTTAAATCAGCTGAAGAGAAACGTAAACTTGCCAATATGCCATTTACGACACGGAGTGGCAAGGAACGGCTAAGGTCGATCCCTAGTATGTTCATGACTAGTGGTTCAGCTTCACATGACGATGGAAGCACTCCTCCCACTAAAAAAATCAAAAGAGTTAAGCTGGCAAAAGCACAGCGAAGAACTGTGCTTTCTAAGAAGATATCACAAATCCCCAAAGAGAGTCCAAGTGTGGTGGTGGTTGCGATGCCTGACCTTCCCAGCACTGGACGGGAAGAGGTGGCTCTTTCCACCATTTGCACGCCCCCTGCAAGTGCTGAAAGGAGCACCCACAGTCCACTTGCTGATATGCAAATTGAAGATGTCACTGTTGAAGTACAACAGGATGAGGATACTGGTGTAGCTGGCGCTGAGGAGGAAGTTGGCGAGGAGGATTCTGATGGTGATGTGGTTTGTTTAAATCAGGCTCCGGGGGAGACAGTTGTTGTCCGTGGGATGAAAAAGCCCATCACGGTCATGCCTGGGCAGAAGACCAAACATTCCACCTCTTTGGTCTGGCAATATTTCTATCCAAATCCGGACAACAACTGTCTTGCCATATGTACCATATGTAAAGGTGAAATAAGTAGGGGTAGGGACGTCAACCACCTAGGAACATCCTCCCTTATACGGCACCTGCAGCGCGTTCATAAAAAGTTACTGTCAAGTTCAGAAACTTTGGCTCAGACCGTAAGCAGTCCAGGGACACCTAAATCCCGTTGTCCTGTTGTATCCAAGCGCCTGCAAACCACACCGTCAACTCCCTCCTCGTCAATTTCCTCCTTAGTCAGGATCGGAAGTAGTCCTGCAGGCCATATCACTGGCATGACTGACTCTCCTATCCGGGATTCCTCCGGAGGATCCTGCATTGCTACGCCTACTGCTGCCGCTGCTGCTGTTGCTGCTGCTGCTGGGAGTCGTTCATCATCCCAGAGAGGAAGTAGGAACACCACTACTTTTACTAAACAATTGACCCTCCAACAGTCCTTAGCGAGGAGGATGAAGTACGACAGCAGTCATCCTGAAGCAAAACGTATAACTGAGGCCTTGACTGCTATGTTGGTGTTAGACGTGCGTCCGGTATCCGCCATTAGTGCAGTGGGATTTAGACAATTGATGGAGGTAGTGTGTCCCCGGTTCCAAATCCCGTCTAGATTCCACTTCACTAGGCAGGCGATACCGAGACTGTACAGAAACGTCAGAAAAAGTGTCCTCAGTGTCCTGAAAAATGCCGTTGTACACAATGTCCACTTAACCACGGACATGTGGACAAGTGGAACAGGGCAGACTAAGGACTATATGACTGTGACAGCCCACTGGGTAGATGTATCACCTTACGCAGCAACAGCAGCAGCGTCACCAGTAGCAGCATCTCAGAAACGCCAGCTCGTTACAAGGCAGGCTACGCTGTGTATCACCGGTTTCAGTAAGAGGCACACCGCCGACAACCTCTTAGAGAAACTGAGGGAAATCATCGCCCAGTGGCTTACCCCACTTAGACTCTCCTGGGGATTTGTGATATCTGACAACGCCACCAATATTGTGCGGGCATTACATCTGGGCAAATTCCAGCACGTCCCATGTTTTGCTCACACAATAAACTTGGTGGTGCAGAATTTTCTGAAAAGCGACAGGGGCGTGCAGGAGACGCTTTGGGTGGCCCGAAAAATTTCTGGCCACTTTCGCCATTCAGCGACTGCGTGCCGAAGACTGGAGCGCCAGCAAACACTCTTGAACCTGCCCCGCCATCACCTGAAGCAAGAGGTTGTGACGCGGTGGAACTCAACCCTCTATATGCTTCAGAGGATGGAGGAGCAGCAAAAGGCCATACAAGCCTATACATCCACCTATGACATAGGCAAAGGAGGGGGTATGCACCTGACTCAAGCGCAGTGGAGAATGATTTCCGTGTTGTGCAAGGTTCTTCAGCCCTTCGAACTTGCCACACGTGAAGTCAGTTCAGACACTGCCAGCTTGAGTCAGGTCATTCCCCTCATCAGGCTTTTGCAGAAGCAGCTGGAGAAAGTGAAGGAGGAGCTAAGACGGAGCGATTCCGCTCGGCATGTGGGACTTGTGGATGAAGCCCTTCATTCGCTTTGCCAGGATTCCAGGGTGGTCAATCTGTTGAAATCAGACCACTACATTTTGGCCACCGTGCTCGATCCTAGGTTTAAAGCCTATGTGGTGTCTCTCTTTCCGGCCGACACAAGCCTGCAGAGGTGCAAAGACCTGCTGGTGAACACACTGTCAGCTGAAGCGGAACGTGACACGTCAACGGCTCCTTCTTCATTTTCTCCCGCAACTGGGGCTGCCAGGAAAAAACTTAGGTATCCTAAGCAACCCGCTGGCGGTGATGCAGGGCAGGCAGGACCAAGTTTGGACATCTGGTCCGGACTGAAGGACCTGGCAACAATTTCTGACATGTCTACTGTCACTGCATATGATACTGTCACCATTGACAGAATGGTGGAGGATTACATCGGTGACAGCATCCAAGTAGGCATGTCAGACAGTCCATACCTGTACTGGCAGGAAAAAGAGGCAATTTGGAGGCCCCTGTACAAACTGGCTCTATTTTACCTGAGTTGCCCCCCCTCCAGTGTGTACTCCGAAAGAGTGTTTAGTGCAGCCGGGAACCTTGTCAGCGAAAGGCGTAGGAGGTTGCTTCCACAGAATGTGGAGAAGATGATGTTCATCAAAATGAATTATCAGCTCTTCCAGGGAGACCAGCCTCCAGAAGGTACAGAGGGACCTGTGGTGGTGGATTCAAGTGGGGACGAGTTAATACTTTGTGAGGATGAGGATGTACACACTGAAGAGGGTGAGGAATCGGTGGATGAGGAGGATGAGGATGACATCTTGCCTCCGTAGAGCCAGTTTGTGCAGGGACACATTAATTGCCAGCTTGTTTTGTGGGGGCCCAAACGAACCAATCATTTCAGCCACAGTTGTGTGGCAGACCCTGGCGCTGAAATGATTGATTTGTTAAAGTGTGCATGTCCTGTTTATACAACATAAGGGTGGGTGGGAGGGCCCAAGGACAATTCCATCTTGCACCTCTTTTTTTCTTTGCATTATGTACAGTTTGGGGCCTAGTTTTTCTAACTGCCATCCTGCCTGCCACTGCAGTGTCACTCCTAGATGGGTCACGTGTTTGTGCCGCCCACTCGTGTCGCTTAGCATAGTCATCCAGCTACCTCGGTGCAACCTTTTGGACATAAAAACACTATTGTGAGGTGTGAGGTGTTCAGAATAGACTGGAAATGAGTGGAAATTAAGGTTATTGAGGTTAATAATAGCATAGGAGCAGAAAAACCTACAAATTCTGTGATTTTAGCTGTTTTTATGCTTTTTTTCAAAAAAATACAGATCCAAAACACAAAACCCAGAACCCAAAACACGGAAGGGTGGTTTTGGCAAAACCAATCCAGATCCAAAACACGAAGAAAGATCCAGATCCAAAACCAAAACACAAAACACGAAAAGTGGCCGGTGCACACCCCTAGTTTTTATGTCCAAAAGGTTGCACCGAGGTAGCTGGATGACTATGCTAAGCGACACGAGTGGGCGGCACAAACACGTGACCCATCTAGGCGTGAAACTGCAGTGGCAGACAGGATGGCAGTTTGAAAAACTAGGCCCCAAACAGTACATAATGCAAAGAAAAAAAAGAGGTGCAAGATGGAATTGTCCTTGGGCCCTCCCACCAACCCTTATGTTGTATAAACAGGACATGCACACTTTAACAAACCAATCATTTCAGCGCCAAGGTCTGCCAGACAACTGTGGCTGAAATGATTGGTTCATTTGGGCCCCCACAAAACAAGCTGGCAATTAATCTATCCCTGCACAAACTGGCTCTACGGAGGCAAGATGTCATCCTCATCCTCCTCATCCACCGATTCCTCACCCTCTTCAGTGTGTACATCCAGCAAACAACATGTTATCACACTCTAATTTTAAAATTTTATTTAGGGTTACACTATGACATATTATATGTTATATTATGGGATGGCACAAGGTGGAAATCATCAATAATGTGTCTCTAGGAGGGACAAAAAACTACCCTTATACACACACTGCAGATCTTGGGAGATCATGGGAAAGATGTGGGGATGCACCTAACCTATAAAGGAAGTCTTGAAGGGGAATAGGGACTTACATTATTCAAGATGTTTAAAAATAACATTTTATAATACAGTTCATGCATGGCTAAATCTATACATCATCTGATGGTACATTCTAGTTCAGGGTTGTAATGCAGTCCTACATTAACATCAGTATCCATATTGTTACTTCTAACCATCATCATAATCACATTCCTTCGATTTACCTCATCTTTACATTTTCCACATTTCAACACAGTAGGAACACACCTGACACATACACCAATTACTAAGATGACAACCAATATAAGGATCAGGAATTTACCTATGCTAGCAACCATTTCCTGGACCCACTCTCCTAGACCGGAGAACCATTTCAATGGGTTCAACCAAGAGACCCATTCCTCTACCTTCTACTCTACTTCAGGACCTTCTCACTGATCTGTCAAACAACCTGAATGCAAGAAATTTCTGATCATAACAAATTCTCTAGGTTCAACATCATGACAGTTTGTTTCAGGCATATCATGTGACAACAATTTCAGTTTCTGCTGTTGCTGTTTTAACTGTTTACTCATTGTTATAAGATACCTTACAGTTACCTCGTTGTTACTTTTCAAATCTTCCTGCAGACTTATAATCAAATGAGGTTGTCTACCAAACAGTATTTCAAAGGGGGACAGATTGAGAGGGGGTCTAGGCGTTGTCCTGATACTATGAAGGACAAGTGGTAGTGCTTCTGGCCAACCCAGTCCAGTTTCCGCCATGATTTTACTTAATTTATTTTTAATAGTTCATCCTCTCCACCTTGGCACTGGCTTGCGGTCGGTAGGGGGTGTGAAGTCTACTACTAATACCCATCAACTGTTTTGGAATACATCACCTGTGAAATGAGTACTCCTATCACTTTCAATAATTCTAGGGATACCGTATCTGCATACAAACTCCTAAACAATCTTCTTAGCAGTAAACGCAGTAGTATTAGTGGCAGCTGGGTATGCCTCAACCCAATTAGAAAACACATCAGTGCACACCAATACATACTTGAGATTCCTGCAGGGTGGTAATTGGATGAAATCAATCTGTATTACCTGAAACGGTCCGTTGGTCGGAGGAATGTGGGATGGTTCAGTAGGGATTGTTTTCCCAATGTTTTTCCTCAAGCAGGTCAAACAGGACATTGGCCCTCATTCAGAGCCGTTCGCTATTTGCGGTCGTTCGTTTAAAAACAAGGGGTGGCTATTCAAATGATCCATACGCACATTGCAGTCTGTTCACACCTCTAAGTCTGAATGAACGAGCAAAACATACGCTCGTTTATTTGTTAAAAACGCCCCCTGGCTGCTCGCACCATACGTCATGTCCGCTATTTATTAGATTAATCGAGTACATCGACCAGCGTATGAATTGCTCGCTATTCTTGTGGTTGGTGTTTGCTACCACAAATTTGCGAGCAGTTCTGGCTATAAAATAACCCAGTGACGTGGTCAATGACGCTGCTGTTTTAAATATACACACCCATAAAACGCCTGTTTTGACCTTTAAGCACGCCTGCGTTCGGATCTCCACTCCCCATTTTCAAGCACCTTCCCCTGTTACCACCCACATACGCCTCATTCTGTCACTCAAAATAGCAGGCACTCGCTATATAGCGTACAAACGATTTTTGGCCGCAATGACTGGTTCGCGCATGCGTACTAAAAAGCGTACGCATGCGCAGATGTGCAAACATCGCTCGGAACGAGCGTACTGCCGCTAACGAGCGGCTCTGAATGAGGGCCATTGCTCTCTATTCTGCTTGGTAAGAAAAACATGGTGCACACCAGTATGCTCTCGCCAATTTGCACATACCTTGCTTTCCCAAGTGAGTCAGACCGTGTGCTGCCTCAGCCAGGCTTGGGTAGTACACCTTGGGGGCCACTGGCTTACCTTGTCCATCTCTCCAGAGTCCATAGGACTCTTACCCATATCCCTTGGACCTCCAGACTGCATCTTCCTGAATGGAACACAAATTTTGCATCTCAATTAATTTCAGTATATCAATCGTTTGAAACATCATTTGCTTAATTGGCACGTTCACTTTTAACCCTGCTGCCCATTTGGCAGCTTCGTCTACCCTGTTGTTGCCCAGTGACACCAGATCATCCTCACATGTATGGGCTTTACACTTAATCACCGCCACTGCCTTTGGCAATTGGATCACTGTCAGTAGTCCTTTTATATGTCTGGAATGTGAAACTGGTGTGCCTGCTGCTGTCATAAAATTTCTCGTAGGGCACCGAAGTCATGTACCACCCCGAAGGCATACCTAGAGTCAGTGTAGATATTAGCAGATTTGCCTTCTGCTTATTCACAAGCTCTTCTTAGTGGCACCAGCTCCGCCACTTGGACTGAATGGGGTGGACCAAGAGGTTCTGCTTCTATGATGTCTTCAGCGCTGGAAATCCCGATCGTCCTAAGGTAAGTATCTACTAACCTAACCCACTAACCCTAACCCTCCTTAGGAGTGCCTAACCCTAACCTCCCCCCTCTAAGTGCCTAACACTAACCCCCCCTTCCCCACTGCCTAAACCTAAGTACCCCAGGGGGGTGCCTAACCCTAAGTCCCCCCGGGGGTGCCTAACCCTAACCCTCCCTACCCCAAGCCTATCCCTAACCCTCCCGGGGGGGGTGCCTAACCCTAAGTCCCCCCTGGGTGCCCTAAACCTAACCCTCCCCCCCACAGCTGTCCGCTCACGGCGCCCAGCATCCCTTCAAACGGGATGCCAGGTGCCGGTCTCCCGGCATCAGGGAAATGTCAGGTGTCTGTATCTAGACGCCCGGCATTTCATCCCTCACCTGGATATGACAGTCAGGAAGCCGGCTGCCAGTATTAAGGCAGCCGGCTTCCCGATTGTATACCAAACAATCATATAATGGCCTAATACTACATCCTCACTCTTACTGACCAATAGAGCAGTTGCTGTTATACTTCTTAAACACGTTGGGAGTGATCTTGCCACAGTGTCCAATTGCACACGGGCCTACTGGCATCACCATGTTTTTGTGTGAGGACACCTGCAGCACAACCATTAGCTTCTATACAATACAAATCAAAAGGTTTTTCATAATCAGGTATTTCCAATGCAGGTGCTCTTGTCAGACTATCCTTAAGGTTAAGGAAAGTCTGCTCTTTTTCCTCTGTGTGTATGACTTGATTGGGCTTTGAGGAAGAGACTATGAAGCTCATTCAGAGTCGGTTGTGAGCGCTGAGCGCTCACGACCGACTCGATGTTGCCCCACAGCGCATGAGCACGATGGAGCCAGGTGATCCGTCATTAGGGGTTTCATCGTAAACGGGGCGAGCTGTCGATGTTGAGTGACAGCTCGCTCCGTTTTCTGGGTGGGCTGGGGGTGTGCCTGGCCAAACGGAGGCATTCCAGTAGGAACAGTTGCCATTTGGGGGCGGCCCCACTGACATCATCAGTGATGTCAGTGGGGAGCTTTCTGCTCGATCAGAGCAGGAAGCTCCCTGGGACTTAAGGTTGACGAGACCCTACATTAGGGTCTCATCGTAAGCCCTGATGGTCACGATGGTCTTGACCATCGTGACCATCACCCTTGTCGGTCGGTCGTTAGAGCTGTGGGTGTTAACCCACAGCCTAACGACCATCATGGAGGTGGCCGTTCAGGATGCAAGCGGCCGCCCTGTTTCAGAACGACCGCTTGCATCCTATGACTGCCTCTGAATGAGGCCCTATGTCCTGTAATGGCAAGGCCAAAATAGAAAAACCTGGGTTCCACATTCTGCAGTATCCACACATGCCCAAGAAGGACGGATTTGCTTTTGGTTCTGCGGCAGTGTCATGGTCTGTATGGCTTGGATTCTGTCAGTGGTCAGATGTCATAACCCCTGGGTTAGGCAATGTCCCAAGTATTTAACCCTGGACTGGCATAGCTGTAGTTTGTCCTTAGCAATCTTGTGTCCTGTTTGCGAGAGATGAAGCAATAAAGGTTTAGTATCATTTAAACATGACATAAATGAATCAGAACACAACAATAAATCATCTACATATTGTATTAGAACAGATCCATTGACAGGTTGAAAAGATTGTAAACAGTCATGTAAGGCCTGGGAGAAGATACTGGGGCTGTCTATGAAGCCCTGGGGCAATCGTGTGCAAGTGTATTGTACACTCCTGTATGTAACAGCGAATAGGTACAGAGAAGAAAGTAGAACAGAGGTCAATGACAGTAAAATGGGTTGCATTTGGTGGGATCTGCATGAGAATGACAGCTGGATTCGGCACTACAGGAAATTGGCTTTCTACTACCTTATTAACCCCTCTAAGGTCCTGTACCAGCCTATAACCCCTCCCACCACTCTTCTTCACAGGAAAGATGGGACTGTTGACTACACTTGTGTACGGACTAAAATTCCCTGTTTCAATAACCGCTCAATTATGCGATAAACTCCTATCTCTACCTCCTGTTTTAGCGGGTACTGGGGTATTTTTAGAACTTGCCTACCACTTTTTACCATTTCAGGAGCAACATTTGCCATAAATCCAGTGTCCTGTCCATATTTGGTCCAGAGGGACCCCGGTATCTGAGATAACATTTGTTCTACTTGAGATGAATTCTTAACTGAAACAGTAGAGTGAAACATTAACCTTTGGGGAGTGTCCAATATATCCCTCACTCTCTCTGGGATATTTAAAAATATACCATCAGGGGTACAATATATGACACATCCCATCTTACATAACAAATCCCTTCCCAGTAGGTTAGTAGGGGCCGCTGCTGCCAGGAGAAAGGAATGCCTGGTATGCAATGGACAGATAGTAACCACTGCAGATTTGGTTAAAGGATAATGTTGCACTTTACCCATTAAACCCATTGCTGGTACTGTCTCGCTGGTCATCTGTAAATTAGATGGTGATTTTATCGTGATCTGGTCGCCCCTGTGTCTACAAGAAAAGAATGTTTAGTACCAGCTACGTCAATTATCATTACAGGTTCTTCTCAGACTACAGGTATGACCTGCCCCATAGCGTCGACTCTCACTCTCCACAATACAGCATTTAAGGTCACCACTGTAGCAGTTGACTGTGGAACATTCCCTGCATTCTGCATATATCCCTTATGTGGATATCTAGGTACTACCTGGTTAGGGGGTCCTACCCTCTTCACCTTACAGTTCCTAATTACATGTCCCACTTGGTTGCAATTAAAACACCTTCGTGAGTGGGGTGGGGGAAAAGGTTGTTGTGTGGGTTGGGCAGTAGAGAAAGATTGTGAGTGTGGGTAAGAATTTTGAGGGTAATATGGTGGCTGCGGGTAGTATGGGTTTTGTGGCTGTGTATGATAAGAGGGGTAGGGCTTTGTTTGTGGTGGTGCAGGATTGGTGAGGGCATGTAGCTGTGCAGGTGCATGCGTTTCTGTGATGGTATATTCATTCCTTCTAGAGCTTGAATGCTAACAACCATTAGCTTCTCGCTCTGGGTCTCTCTCTTCTTGAGGATGTTTTTATCGTGCTCAATAGCAGACTCCCTGAGTGCGTCTACTGTAACCCCCTTTCCAGCCAGGTAGAGAGGTCTGGACTCTGGTCTTTAGATTGTCTTTAAGACCATCCATAAGTACCATGATTACCATTTCCCTATCTTTAATATCTTCTATCCCAGTGCAGAGCTCGGGTACAGTAATCTTCTGCAGATTCACTCTCTTTTTGTTTTATGGTGAAAATTTTACTCCAGTTAACTACTACCGGAAAATATACACCCAATTGAGTTATTATGCGGGTAATGTTACCCTGGTTATCTTCGTCTGTTAAGGGAGCATCTCCCTCCAATATGCAATCCATGATAAACTTTTTCACATCAGTATTGTGCAGAAGACAGGCCCATAACACCACTCACCAATCTTTATTGGTTGGCTCATTAGCATTACCCAAGTGTTCACAAATCTTTGGCATTTTGCTAATACCTTCTTAGGGTCAGGGAAGTCGGTCATTATGGAATTTAGTTCAGCTCTTTTCCAAGGACAATGCATCACTACATCTATTGTGGGCACCACACCATTCGCATGCAGATTCCCATTGGGAACAGGTATTGTCCGGATGGGATGGATGCCTGCCATAATGCTACATTTGGCCGAATTACCTAGTTGAGGGTTCAGCCTACTGCTACTAAGTACGGTATTAGTAAATTAGTAATCTCCGCTACTGTTAAAGTTGGGGTTAATACTCCCTGTATGGGTGGGGCTACCTCCATTTCTGGTACTAGTGAGGCAGCTACCTGTGCTTGCTGTGGTGGTACATTTAACATTTGTGCAACATGAGAGAGAGCGGACATCACAACAGGGTCATCATCTACATCATCAACACATTCCTTATAATTACTTAAGAGCCACGTATCCCCCTCGTGTTGCCATAGCTTTAAACAATCGTTATACTTTAGCTTTTTCTTTCGAGAGTGCACCATACAGATGCTATCTCAGACATTGTTCGATACCTCCTTATCAAAGCTGTCAATTCTGGGAAAAGGTTTAATACTCATTCTCGTCATCTTAAACCATACATTACAGTACATAGTTGCATATGCACCATACTTTGTATGCATAATATGTTGTGCCAAACCAATCGGCGCTTCCAAGAGCAGCACATCATCAAACATCTCTACCGTTTGCTTAGCTCCCATCTTGGGAAACTAACACTAAACTTTTCAATAGAGATTTAAATCGGTGAAAGAATGTCAAGGCTACTTTCACTTACCTGTGGATGATATTAACAGGATGCACCCACACACCTATGGAACCAGGCTGCTTCCACGCACCTAAGCCCTTTTCGAGTACTTTGCACTGCTAGAATTTAAGCATTCCAATAACACTTACCCTTTTTAGTGATTTCGTCCACCACTACTCAGTTCACAATAACAATATACCACAACTGTGCGGTTCAATCACAATGCCCAATAACCCTAACTGATCACTGGATGCTGCAATCACACTGAGAGCTGATACCTAACACAAAACAACAACTACACCTGCTGTGTGTATAGACTTCGGTATCTACTACCGAGCCACTAGGCCGACACCAGGCGCCTAGCCCCTAAGGGTCCTATGATACCCCTAGCTAGGGAACATGTTACCCCTACCAACACATGTTCACTGTTACACACCTTTTTCCTGTGCAGAAAAATAAATGTATTCCCAGATATGGCAACACCAACTGAGATCTTTAAAACAATGCTATCATGCTATCAATATCACAATGCAATCTCAACGGCTTTGTTTAAACACGCGACAGCAATGCAGGAAATACATATACGCTATTGTGCGACTAGTCGCATACACAATAATGCGAAAACTACACAAAACATATTATTACCCTTACGTTATTGTGCGACTTCCCCTTTTAACATGAAGTTTTATCAACAAAAGCAAACAAACTTTTTCCTTCCTGGTACCCTGGATTCTAATCAGCGCTCCTTGAACTCACACAATAATGGATAGCGGTCTCTCAGCAACAAAGTGGTAGCAGGTATTCAAAGGCAAAATGCGTTCTTTCCTGCGTAAAGCGCCTCCACCCTTTACTGATAGATCGATAACCATGTGTTACCATGTGAACGGTAGCGTGAATTCACTACGAGCCCCCAACTATCGATTCCTACCTATCTATACACCCTAAATGTCGCTATGTAGCGTTATAAGTCGCACAAGAAATAATTGCTTTCCAGACTTTTATTGTGGTTCTACAGCACAAAAATATATTATTCACCAAAAAGCAGATAGTTACATGCTATGATCTAAATACAATTAGCACAAGCAGATTATACAATCACTAGGTGCAGTCGAATACATACGTATGCGCTCTGAATCCAGATTCCCGGCATCAACTATGACACCTCCGTCAACAGCAAAGAAGAGATGACTGACTAGCAGATTCAGGGTGCTTGCATATAAACCCTTGCAGAGATAGGCAATACAATAGAACAAGTTGGCATAATCCCATTGGTTCTTCTTCCTGGTTCTCCTGTTACGATGCAGTTCATAGGTCAGTTTGTATTGTAATAGTTCAGCCTCCAACAGTTTCTTTGTGTCTGTTTTCCCACCAAAGAACAAGTCTAAACTGGCTAATTACATTTCATGAACAGAGTACATTTCAATGCCTATCTCTCTATGATCCTTAATTCCCAGACGCGTGTTGTGATTTCCTTGCAGATGGAACCGTAAATCTGCAAATAAACAGTGGTTCAGAATGGCACCAAACACGGTCTGCTTATCATGTACTAAACCTGAGATCTTAAATACAATCGCTTTATTACATACTTAATAATGAATAAAAACTTGAATATACTTTAATGCTAGGGAACCTTTTTATGTAAGTGTGCAGTGTGTAAGTGTAAGGATATTAAGAAAAGCCGCTAGTTAGCATTGTGCGTCTACATTTTTGTGAAGTACACCGTGGTACGTGTTTTGCAGGGTCGTTCATATAATATGTTTTAGTAAATGTATGTATTTATATAATGAGGACTTTTAACATTGTTCTATTATGTGGGAATCGCACGACGCTAAAAAAATAGCATCGCCGTATGTACTTATAATGTGTGAGATTCGCTAAAATGGTGCTGGGTGGCCATTCGCAAAATGGCGTCTTGCGGCCATTCGCAAAATGCAAATTTCAATTTAACCGATTCTGTCTCAGCCAATTATCCAGTTTCGACAACTTCCAAGACTGATGGCACTTCTACATCCATAATGCAACTGGTCCCAGTGCCATATTAAAGCAATATCTTAAAGAATCCAAGGAAAAAATCGGCACTCAAGGGACACCAATATGTAGCAAGAAAATCCAAGTTTATTAAATCATGGTCATGATTAATACACTTGGATTTTGTTGCTACATACTGGTGTCCCTTGAGTTACAATTTTTTCTTGGATTCTTTATGTATATATATAATATTGTGGCAGTATCACCAGAGTTGGCGCTGGTGAGCAGTAGATTTTGTGTAGGGCAGGAAAGATCCACCCACACAGAGAAGAAAAGGATTCTGGGAAGAGGTGTAAGGGCTGCCGAGTGAACTCCATCCAGGGAGGACTGAGGCAGACCAGTCAAACAGAGCTCACTGTGCTAGCAAGCCAGTGAGGGCCAGGAGGCATGAGCCTAGACCTGTGAGATACAGGGAAGGCTATCCAACTCTGGGACTGAGCTATGGTACCTGCAAGGAAGCAGGCCAGACTGTCAGAGGTGGCAGCCAGAAAGCTAAGGAAACTATACTAGGCCAGGAGGCCAGTGTCCAGTCCTGCATGTGGCAGGAAGGACCACCAATCTCAGAGACTGTTGAGAGACTTTCATGCAGAGTAGCTGCTACTGTAGAGAGGGTTCAAGAAGTGAGCTAGTGCACTAAGAAAGGGCTAGGCATTTGTTATTTTCTGTGTGTTTCCTGATTATGCTGGAAATAGAGCACCACGTTCATTTGTTTTACTGGAATGCCATGTGTGGAGTCTGATTCTGCACCTAATCACTGCACCACTGACACCAGTCTACCAAGCTAATTAACCCCAAGTTTCACAATATATATATATATATATATATATATATATATTCAGAAAAAAAGTGCACTCACCAGGCTCATCATTTTATTGTAACATTCATGTAGATATCGATAGCCTTTAGTTGACGTTTCAGTCCATACATGGACTTTTCTCAAGACCAGCTCCTGCCATATCACCAGACAACAGATATCTTTATATCACTTAGTTAAGTAATGGTCTTAAAATAAATATAATAAATATATTATTGTTATATTTTAACCTATTTTTTATGTGCGTGACCCTTGTTTTATGGGTAATCCAATTTATGGAATGGATAAAAGCTGAGTGTCACCTGGTGGATGTAGTTTATAATAGTACCAGTCCGGACGTTAACAAAATGGAGGTTATAACAAAATGGCGTCCATAGATTGAGGACACTTTTGTTTTTCAAAACATTCAATGAGTGTCTCCCTATGTTTAGTTTGTTCAAACTTGAAGTAGTGATTGGTCTAATGCAGTGGTTCTCAAACTTGGTCCTCAGGACCCCACATAGGTCAAGTTTTCCAGGTCACCCAGCAGGTGCACAGGTGAATTCATTACTCACTGACACATTTTAAAAGATCCACAGGTGAAGCTAATTATTCAGATTGTGATTCTGTGAGGAGACCTGGAAAATGTGCACTGTTTGAGGTCCTGAGGACCGAACCTGTGGTCTAATGGAATCAGATGACTGGATAAGCTGGTATATAAACACAGAGAGATTGATTGATGGCCACACCCCACTGAGGAAGTCCAATTGGACGAAAAACGGCTGGGTGTGGCTTGACTAGGACGTGAGTGCTGTGACGTCATGGGTTCAGAGAGGATTGCGGAATAACATCAAAGATGCCAGTGTGCTGATGCAACTGGGTTTTACCTGCTTCCTCATGCTTGATTTGTGATATTGCAATGTGTCACACATTGCCTATGTGAGTGTTTTTAATCCTTTTAGTAAAGTTCATTACCTTTATATACTTCACTATTGTGAGCCTCCTTTCATCTTTGTTCATACAGTGCAATACCCTATGGGAGCAGGGCTTATCAGGAGTGCTGCACCACGAATTCATATGGACACTTTCTGGACTGTTTAAAAGATACAGATTACGCAAAATTGGTTAGCCTGTCTGTTTTGGATATATATATATATATATATATATATATATATATAATGCTAAAACTAGGACAACCCATTACCTGATCTCCAGTTTCCTCTGGAATCGGTATGAATTTACCGCCGGACCTATGCACGGCGGTTCATATCCTGACACCGGGAGACCGGCAGGAGGGAAGATCCTGGTCAGTAAGTATACTAACTAACCTAACCCTCTTCCCCCCTAACCCTCCCTTAGGGGTGTCTAACCCTAACCTCCCCCCCCCTGTAAGTGCCTAAACCTAACCTCGCCCATCCTCGCAGCCTAAACCTAACCCTCCCAGGTGGGTGCCTAACCCTAACCTCCCCTTTTCCTAGCCTAACCCTCCCAGTGGGGTGCCTAGCTCTAAATCCCCCCCGGGAGCCCCTAACCTAACCCTCTCCCCGCGGCTGTCCATGCCCACCACCCGGCTTACCTTCACTCGGTATGCCGGGCGTCGGGCTCCCGGCGTTGGGATAATGATAGGCATCAGGATTTTGATGCCTATCATTAGTCCCCTGTCAGGATTACACAGTCAGGAAGCCGGCGGTCGGCATTTTGACTATCGGCTTCCTGACTGCATCCCTTTTGTCTATGTTATTACAGTCTATATACGTTCAAAGGGCTTGTTACACAAGTGGAAACACTAGTTTCCACCGTTTTAATTATCATGCCCATTCATCATCAGGGGTCCAATGTGTCTTGCGGGTACTGACACCATCTTCAGATGGCATTAGTTCCTGGAGGTCTGCTCCCTTCTATTGGAAAGAGTTCCAGAGTGCGAAGATGGACCCCTCCACCTCCAGTGGCTCTCTCTCTGTATGCATATGTGAACTCTAGTAATTAGTGGTAACAGTGTAGGAGATATAACTCATGGATCAGCTGTCCTGCAACAGGAGTAATACTGTATGTCTCTGGCAGGGCCGCCATCAGGGGGGGACTGCCGGGACTAGAGTCCCGGGCCCAGATTCTGGCAGAACAGGAGGGGGCCAGCGCCCGCTCCTGCTCCTCCCACTGCTGTACATGCATAGCCCTACTCCAGCAAGGGACAGATTCCTTTTCAATCCATGATCACAATGGGGGCGGAGCCAATGCAACAAGCCCCACCCCCATACACCCACGAATTGCATCATTGTGGAGGGGACAGGGCCCAGTTGCGGATCGAGACTTTTCATTTAGGGGGGGCGGTTTAATGATAATAACCCTGGCTCCTCTTCTCTTCTATCCTAGCACCACCCCTTTTTAGTCCTAACTCTTCCCTTTGGTGGCTCCTACTGTGCCTCATACACAGCAGCTAGACGCCAACCCCTCCACACTGTGTTTCCAAGGGCAAACACAGGGTTTGTAGGAGGGGGTTTCCGTGTGTTTGTGTGAATATATATATATATATATATATATATATATACTGTATAAACGCAAGGCGGCACTCATAGTCCATACAATAGGTGAAGGAAAGTGCTGTGATTTATTCAATCAATCATAAGTCTCATTGACGTTTTGTGGCCACAAGGGGGCATGTGACCCCGAAATGTAGTCAGATCGGCACTCAGTTAGAAAAATGCAATATGCCCCGGTGCCCTCTGGAACTACAGATGTATATCCGGATCACGAACTAGCAGAGGCACTCGGAGACTGGTTTAGAATTAAATAGTGTGTATTACAATTAATACATTACCCAATGTATCGGAACCCACACATCCCTTAATCAAGGTGCACCTTGATTAAGGGACGTGTGGGTCCCGAAATAATAAACAGTGAGGTTTTGGTTCATGAATTGATCAATGCATTTAAGCTTGCAGCCCCGTCACTTTACTGCAAGTCCCTACTTTATTGCTCAGAATTATAACATGGACATAGCCATCACATTAGTGTTAAACTCAGGGTATGCTATCAAGGTTTAAAGCTCACAGCAACTTTGCTTTTAAATGTGAGACAGTTACCAAGCACACCTGTTGCAAAGCACCTAGGAAAACAGCTGACACAATTTAGATAACTAATTAAAAGGGGTGCATGAGAAAATGTGATCACAAAAAAAGATTAATTATAAAAATAAATCAAAATAAACAAAAAGCACTAATCCACGGCACTCACCATTCCTAGATTTGGGGTGCAACATGGTATGTGACCACATTGTTTAAATAGAAATCACAGGGTACTCTGCACGCACCATAATAACAAACAATAATAATATTAAACATAATAAACAGTGAGGTTTTGGTTCATGTATTGATCAATGTATTTAAGCTTGCAGCCCACGTCACAGGACCCAACTTTACTGCAAGTCCCTACTCCTATTGCTCAGAATTATAACATGGACATAGCCATCACATTAGTGTTAAACTCAGGGTATGCTATCAAGGTTTAACGATCACAGCAACTTTGCTTTTAAAATCTAGGAATGGAATTTAAAAGCAAAGTTGCTGTGAGCTTTAAACCTTGATAGCATACCCTGAGTTTAACACTAATGTGATGGCTATGTCCATGTTATAATTCTGAGCAATAGAGTAGGGACTTGCAGTAAAGTGACGGGTCCCGTGACGAGGGCTGCAAGCTTAAATACATTGATCAATTCATGAACCAAAACCTCACTGTTTATTATGTTTCTTATTATTATTGTTAGTTATTATGGTGAGTGCAGAGCCCCTGTAATTTCTATTTAAACAATGTGGTCACTTACCATGATGCACCCCAAATCTAGGAATGGTGAGTGCTGTGGATTAGTGCTTTATATATATATATATATATATATATATAGCATACACATATTACATAGGAACAAACACACATGCACATATACACACACATATACTGTAAATATTATATAGCGCACATATATTACATAGGAACATACATACTGTACATGCACATATACTGCATATATAATCACAGACACACTTTCACTTACATTGGCATCCTGACATGCTGCAGCAGGTTGTTGATGGGGCGGGGTCAGGCAGTTTGTATCATTAGGCTCCACCCCCTCTATATAGACCCGCGAACCGCGGCACAATGCTGCAAGGGGGCGTGGCTATGACATGTGTAAAAAAAAAAATCAGGGGGGGGGAGGTTGTTCTGAGTACTCACGGGTGCACTACTGGTGGCACCCGGGGTACTGATACAAAGGGCAGGGACGAAAGGAGGAGCCGCTGTCATCCTGCTGTTCTTCTCCAGGAGTGCTGTGCATGGCTGCATGCATAGTGCCAGGACACAGGAGCAGGGTGGAAGGAGGAGCCGCTGTCATGCCGCTGCTCTTCTGACAGAACACAGGAGCAGGAGGGGGAGGAGCAGAGCCCATCAGTCCTCAGCACTGCCGCAGTTGTTGTGATAGTTGCTGGATAACGCTGCGCAGTGTCTGCGGGAGTGTTCAGTTACTCCCGAGTCCCAGAGCCAGAGCAGACAGGCAAGGACACTAGGGGGGCGATCGCTCCAATTGCCCCCCCCTGGATCCGCCACTGATGGGGCCTAATGATGTGAGGTGCCCGAGGCCAGCTGCTGTTGCATCAGATGAAGTTAGTATGAATGTGTCTCTGTATGTGTTAGTGTGTATATATTACTATAATGTAACATTCATTTGTGTATGAATGTTAGTGCATATAAAAGTGTATGTATGTATGTATGTTAGTGTGTATACTGTATATGTGTTAGTGTGTGTAAACTGTATATTTGTGTTAATGTGTATATATCTGCATGTAAGTGTTAATGTGTATATACAGTATGTGTGATATATAGGAGAAGGAGTGGCTTCAGGACAACTCTGTGAATGTCCTTGAGTCAGGGCCGGTGCAAGGTTTCTTGGCACCCTAGGCATTTCTTCAGCCTTACGCCCACCCCCACCCTTGATAGCTACACAAGCCCTTATACAGTGCCCCCAGTAGTGCCCCTTATACAGTGCCTCCAGTAGTGGCCCCCCTATGCTGTGCCCCTAGTAGTAGTCCCCCACCTAAGCAGTGACCCCAGTAGTGGTCCCCCCATGCAGTGCCTGCAATATAGTGCCCTCAGTAGTGCCCCATATACAGTGCCCCCAGTAGTGATCCCACCTATGCAGTGCCCCCAGTAGTGGTCCCCCCATGCAGTGCCTGCAATATAGTGCCCTCAGTAGTGCCCCATATACAGTGCCCCCAGTAGTGATCCCACCCATGCAGTGCCTGCAATATAGTGCCCTCAGTGCCCTCAGTATATAGTGCCCTTATACAGTGCCCCCAGCAGTGGCCTCCCTATGCTGTGCCCCCAGTAGTAGTCCCCCACCTATGCAGTGCCCCTTATATGGTGCCCTCAGTAGTAACCCTCCCTATGCAGTGCCCTCAGTAGTGGTCCCCCCAATGCAGTGCTCGCAGTAGTAGTCTCCCCCCAGCAGTGCCCCCAGTAGTAATCCCCCATAACAGCCCTCACCAGCAGTGCCCCTAGTAGTAGCCTCCCCAGCAGTGCCCCAGCAATAATCCCTCCCTATGCAGTGCCCCCACTAGTGGTCCCACCAGTGCAGTGCCCCCAGTAGTAGTCCTCCCAGCAGTGCCCCCAGTAGCAGTCCCCCCAGAAGTACCCCTAGTAGTACTCCTCCCTCCAGCAGTGCCCCTAGTAGTAGTCCCCCCCTATGTAGTGCACCCAGCAGTAATCTCCCCCCATGTAGTGTCCCCAGTAGTAGTCCCCCGAGCAGTAGTCCCCCCCAGCAGTACCCCCAGTAGTAGTCTCCCCAGCAGTGCCCCAGTAGCAGCCCCCCCCAGCAGTGCCCCCAGTAGCAGTCCACCCCAGCAGTACCCCTAGTAGTAATCCCCCTTTAGGCAGTGCCCCCAGTAGTGGTCCCACCAGTGTGCAGTGCCCACAGTAGTCCCCCAGCAGTGCCCACTGTAGTGGTAGTCCTCCCCCTGCCCGACAGACAGACACACAGTCACGAAAAAAAAAAAAACCTCCACTTACCTTAATCCCCGCTCCAGCATCTGCTCCTCCGTCTGGTGTCCTCCCGGGCCGGCCCAATCTGCATGATGGGAGAGACATCATGACAACTCTCCCATCACCAACTGTGGGAGATGGAAAATGGAGCTCATGAGTGAGCACCAGCCCGGCTCCGGCAGTGGGCGCAGCAGCCGATGATAGCCTGTCTGACTCTCATCGGATGCTAAAACAAACACACAGCTGCCAGCGCCAGCGGCTGTATATTTGTTACTAGTAGTGTAGTGTGGACTGCACTTATGTGTGGCCCACTCTACACATCAAGCCAGCGGTGCCCTGCAGTGGCCAGCGCTCTTAGGCAGCTGCCTAAGTTTTCCTAGTGGTAGCACCTTGAGTGGCCCAGCAAGAGCCCAGACTTGAATCCGATTGAACATCTCTGGAGAGATCTGAAAATGGCTGTGCACAGACGCTTCCCATCCAACCTGATGGAGCTTGAGAGATGCTGCAAAGAGGAATGGGCGAAACTGGCCAAAGATAGGTGTGTCAAACTTCTGGCATCATATTCAAAAAGACTTGAGGCTGTAATTGCTGCCAAAGGTGCATCAACAAAGTATTGCGCAAAGGCTGTAAATACTTTTTTTTACACGTTGTCATTATTGGGAATTGCAGAGCCGGCCCTAAGCATAGGCATTCTAAGCAAATGCCTAGGGCATCTGGAATGCCTGGGGGCATTCCATGGCTCTGGAGCCCCCCCCACCACTACCGCGATTGGAGCTCAGCTCCGATCAGGCAGCGCAGTAGTCAGACTGTCAGGTGACAGCCAGATACAGGAAACAATGAACTTCTGCACAGATTAAAGTTTAAAAGCTGGTGCATTACATTACAAAACCTACCTGAAGGGCAACCTTGTCTTGGGACCTGATGGGCAACCTTGTCTTGGGACAATGCCAAACACTGGAAAAAACAACCTGCAAAATACAAGCCATATATGGAATTAATTATGGACATCACGTGGTAACACATCTAAACATTAACATTTTGGACTACTAATGACTGGATGGCTACCCCTTGTACTAGCAGGGTGGAAAGTACCTTTTTAAATAAAAATTTCCACATTTATAATATATTTAATTGTTGCATTTTATTTATCTTCATATGTATATATTAATTATTTATTTTTTTTATTAAATTTTTTCAACTTTTTGTTGTTTATAACATTTTGTGATAGGGGTGGCATGCAGAATACATTGGTGGGCAGTGGTGGTGTGGGGCGCGATAGATAGTGGTGGCATGCAGAATACAATGGTAAGCAGTGGTGGTGTGGGGCAATAGATAGGGGTGGCATTCAGAATACATTGGTGGGTAGTTTGGTATTGAGCGATAGTTAGGAGTGGCATGCAGAATACATTGGTGGGCAGTGGTGGTGTGGGGCGATTGATTGGGTGGATAGGCAGCAGTGTACATAGCAATATTCAATGACTGATGCAGCCAGGTAGCAGCTCCATATACACAGCCCCAGATCTCCGTCTTCAGTGCAGAAAATGGTGTTTGGGAGTGTCTAGGGAGTGGCTGTGATGACGTCCTTGTCATTTATCATTCATCGTTCATAGCATACGAGATTTATGAAATTGTATTGCAAGTACAAATGAGACGACCTCGATAGTGACCCATGGAAGTGCGCATCGTTAACAATATAGTGCGCACACACTGGACGATAACACAAAATTGGCATAACGATCTGTTGTTTTCATCAATATCATTTAATTATTGACTAGTGAGTACGCAGCTGAACACATAGCACTCTTGGACACCTTTAGACTCTGCTCAGGGATCTGTGAAGTCATTGCTTTCACAGTCTCCCTGAAATGCATTTTCAAAAGTAGTCAAGTATGATGTAGGAGCTATAGCAGATGTCTCCTGCACTACAAAACCATCGCTAGAACATCACAATTCCCATGTCCTCTATGGGAACTGGATACATCTATCTATGGGAACTGGATACATCTACAGTCAGGTGCATAAATATTGGGACATTGACAGAATTTTCATATTTTGGTCTCTATTCACCACCACAATGGCTTTGAAATGAAACAAACAAGATGTGCTTTAACTGCAGACTTTCAGATTGAATTTGAGGGTAATTACATCCAAATCAGGTGAACGGTGTAGGAATTACAACGGTTTCTATATGTGCCTCCCACTTTTTAAGGGGCCAAAAGAAATGGGACAAACGAAACAATCCTAAATCGAACTTTCACTTTTTAATACTTTGTTGCAAATCCTTTGCAGGCAATTACAGCCTGAATTCTGGAACGCATAGACATCACCAGACGCTGGGTTTCATCCCTGGTGATGCTTTGCCAGGCCTCTACTGCAGATGTCTTCAGTTCCTGCTTGTTCTTGGGGCATTTTCTCTTCAGTTTTGTCTTCATCAACTGAAATGCATGCTCAATCGGATTCAGGTCAGGGGATTGACTTGGCCATTGCATAACATTCCACTTTTTAGCCTTAAAAAACTCTTTGGTTGCTTTTGCAGTATGCTTCGGGTCATTGTCCATCTGCACTGTGAAGTGCCGCCCAATGAGTTCTGAAGCATTTGACTGAATATGAGCATGTAATATTGCCCGAAACACTTCAGAATTCATTCTGCTGCTTTTGTGAGCAGTCACATCATCAATAAATATAAGGGAACCAGTTCCATTGGCAGCCATACATGCCCATGCCATGACACTACCACCACCATGCTTCACTAATGAGGTGGTATGTTTTGGATCATGAACAGTTCCTTTCCTTCTCTATACTCTTCTCTTCCCATCACTCTAGTACAAGTTGATCTTTGTCTCATCTATCCATAGGATGTTGTTCCAGAACTGTAATGGCTTTTTTAGATGTTGTTTGGCAAACTCTAATCTGGTCTTCCTGTTTTTGAGGCTCACCAATGGTTTACATCTTGTGGTGAACCCTCTATATTCACTCCTGTGAAGTCTTCTCTTGATTGTTGACTTTGACACATATACACCTACCTCCTGGAGAGTGTTCTTGATTTGGCCAACTGTTGTGAAGGGGTTTTTCTTCACCAGGGAAATAATTCTTCTGTCATCCACCACAGTTGTTTTCCATGGTCTTCCAGGTCTTTTGGTGTTGCTGAGCTCTCCGGTGCGTTCTTTCGTTTTAAGAATGTTCCAAACAGTTAATTTGGCCACACCTAATGTTTTTGCTATCTCTTTGATGGGTTTGTTTTGATTTTTCAGCCTAATGATGGCTTGTTTCACTGATAGTGACAGCTCTTTGGATCTCATATTGAGAGACGACAGCAACACCAAGAATCAACTACAGACCTTTTACCTGCTTAATTGATAATGAAATAGCGAGGGAATAGCCCACACCTGCCCATGAAATAGCTTTTGAGTTGATAGTCCCATTACTTTTGGCCCCTTAAAAAGTGGGAGGCACATATAGAAACCATTGTAATTCCTACACCGTTCACCTGATTTGGATGTAATTACCCTCAAATTAAATCTGAAAGTCTGCAGTTAAAGCACATCTTGTTTATTTCATTTCAAAGCCATTGTGGTGGTGAATAGAGGCCAAAATATGAAAATTCTGTCAATGTCCCAATATTTATGCACCTGACTGTATCTGTGGATACTGTATACATCTATCTATGAGAAATGGATGGCAACCAATGGTGGATTTTACCTAGGGGCTGCAGCTTCCCCAGTAAAATCAGCCACTTCAGTGGCTGCACTGACTACACTGTGACTGGAGGTGGCTTCCCATTGGAATCACCACCTGCCAGCCACGCACAGGACAGGCAGCCCCAGGGGGAGGTGTATGCTCCCCCTGGGACTGCCAGTTAGGGCTGCGATTAGCATAGGGTGGCTTCTAGTGGAAGCCACTGCTTTGTCTTTTGGTCAGCTCTATATGGCTTCTCTGGGCTGCAGTCAATGCAGCACCCAGAAGGCAGTGTTATGCGTGGCACCACCAGATCTATTGCGCCAGACCCGCCAGCAGCAGCCCCCCTCACGAAAGAGGGCAGGAGCCGCTGCTGGATAAAACTATTTACAAATGCACTTTCTACTATGATGGAGTCCGGATTTAAGCTGATCTGTAATAAACTTGCTGGTGCTCCCTTAAATGTTAACCAAATAACTTGTAATCCAAGGATAGCTGATGGATATGCACTTTGTGTCATTACTAATACAGAATAAATGTTCTGCTGTGTATATCTTGTTTATTAGGGTGGCTACGTCAAGCCAAGTCAGATGGTGTTCTCTTCAGCAAGCTAATTATATTACCTCCTGTGTATCATGCACCAGCTACTGAATTCAACCATGCATCTTTCCAAGCAGAATAAGCTTTAAGGATTATCAGGCTCAACTAATTAAAGTTGATACTAGCATTGATACTTAGTGTTAAATCTGGGAAATGTATCATGTGCTACAATTTCATAAAATAATTATTTTTATCAGTCATGTTTAGAAAAAGCTGAATTAGAATGAAACATGTAAATATGATATACTACTAAATTTGATAAAGTTTTTGCTTTTAAACTAAAATGCATTAGTGTTACTGCTATCTGGAGGTAACCTGTGATCTGAAAACTGAGGAAGTGTAAACTACAGAAAATTCCCCACTATCTAAACCTGAGGTTGCCTGCATCTGCTTGATGTGGACTTCAGTAGAGAATAAATATGTGCAATAAATTCTGCGCTACCTATTTCCCCATGTAAACCAATGGTCAGATAGGTAAATCAATACACTAATATAGAACCAGTCAATTGTGAACAAACACCACACATGAAATAAGTTCACATTACATATAGTCCAGTAACAGTCCTTCTTTATAGGTCAGTCCACCTTGATAGGAATTGTTCCACAGGTATGTATATCCTTGTCCTGAAACAATAGATGTACAGATCTGCCCAGCTATTTTGTTGCTCATGGCGCGGCGTGAGTCGCACCATGGACTTGTGGCATGACATGCAGGCCTCTGAGTCGTGCCATGGACTTGTGGCATACCGTGGTATTCTTCAACGAAGGATACGCTACGGTATGTAATACAGTGCTTAACCGCTGGGTGGCGAGTGCTCCACTGTTGTAATTTGTACTGAATGCCTTGTACTGAATGCCATACTGTTAAATTGGATGGATATCACATTCACAGCATTTGCATGTTCGCACAACCAATATTTTTAATGTCACATAATGTACATACAGTACAGTACTGTACCGTACAGTACAGTAAGATCTTATAACAGGATGCAAATCACTGTACATACGGTGCAGTAACTGAACAGTTGAGAAGTTGCCCGAGTTGTTATCACGGTATAACCGATACTGTAGATTAATGAGATGCACGCACAGCTTTCACTGAGATGGGATGAATTACAGTGTGACAATTTTTTTTAGTAAAAACAGCAGCGGGAGGAGTGCAAAAGGATGAGGCCGCTCTGTGCGGTTCACTGTAGCTGTCGTGTGGGCTAGTGGTTAGGTGATCACTTTGGTGGAATTATGGTCCCGGGTTCGATCCCTGGAAAAGAATATACCGTACCGTATACTGTATATTTTTTTTATTGTCACTGTCTGCTCTGGACACTATAGTGAAACTACTTTAGTAGTGTTGTACAGTAATACTGTAGTGTTATTGTTTAAAAGGCTGCTTAAAAGTAAGACATTAAAAACTGATTGTGTGTTTAAATAGTGCAAAACTTTCGTCAATGTCTGCGCTGTGGTGGCTGTCTGCTTCGAGGGGTTGCAATGGGATTTCATGCGCATGCCCAGTGGAGGGGTTACAATGGGATCTGTAGTGCCAAGAGAGGGCTCTGTATTTCAAACTGTGCGCCTAAAACGCAAAATGCAAACATGCAACAATGTAGATGCGGTCTCAGCCTTACACACTATAGCGACGTTTCTTGGACTGTGTCTGAGAGTGGTTTCTACCTGTGAGTGAGCTTTCTGTGTTCAAAGCTGACTGTGCATTTGAAGCACAAAATAGCGTTTCATCGCAAACTTGTGACAATGGTGATGCTGTTCCAACCTTGCACACTATAGTGATTTCTCATGTCCAGTATGTACGGTAGTAGTGGGATCTGTATGAGAGAGAGCTCTCTGTATTACATAGTTGGCACTATGGTGGCTGTCAGCCATCTGCGATGGATTAGAAATGGAGGGGGTACAATGGGATCTGTGGCGCCAAGCCATACGCCATGTAGCACTATGCCATGGCATATGGAAGATCATCACTGAGCATGTGCAGTTGGCTGTATTACTGCAGTCGGTATGCTGTTGAATTTCCATCTCTGGCGGGCGCATGCCCAGTAGGAGGGTTGCGATGGGATTTCTGGCGCATGCCCAGTGGGCCGAGAGTCATACACAGTGCTTCAGGTCCCTTCCCCCAAAGCAAGCAAAAGCCTCTCATTACCATAATAAAGGATGCTTTGTTAATCCATTTAGTGTAAGCAGTCAGCTCTGCCCTATTGTCCTGAAAAATGCTACGAATAGTGACCATTGCCAAGGACACCATCCCCCATCTGCTAGGACAACTAGTGTGCCGCTATGAATGTGCCTGTACTGTATAATAAAAACTGACGGTGCCATTGAATTTTGCACCACACAATAGTGATTTCATAACTGCAGAAACTGGTAGTGAATGGACTGTATAGAATGTGAGACAGGGCTCTGTATCACAAACTGCGCCTAAAGCGCAAAACGCAAACATGCGACAACGCAGATGTGGTCTCGGCATTACACACTATAGCGACGTCTCTTGCACTGTATCTGAGAGTGGTTTCTGTCTGTGAGAGAGCTCTCTGTGTTCAGAGTGGGCCGAGAATCATACACAGTGCATCAGGTCCCTTCCCCCAAAGCAAGCAAGAGCCTCTCATTACCATAATAAAGGATGCTTTGGTAATCCATTTACTGTAAGCAGTCAGCTCTGCCCTTGTGTCCTGAAAATGGCTACGAAAAGTGACCATCCCCCATCTGCTAGGACAACTACTGTAGTGTGTCGCTATGAATGTTACACAATAGTGATTTCACGACTTCTGAAACTTTTCAATCCCGTGATGCCCACACTACTTTGCCACTACGGTTATGACTACATTACAGTGCACCACAGACGCCTGCTGTAATGAGTGAATTAGTGTCGTCGTGCGCCGTGCGCCGTGAGCCATACATTATGCGCTGTGCGATGTATGACGTGTGTCACTGGCTATTGAAAATGGCTGCTAGTAGAGCGAGAAGATTTTCGTCCGGCGAGCTCTTTGTCTTGGTGAAGTGGCGGGACGTAGCCTTTACCACAAACCAAGACAAAGAGCTCAAATATAGAAATGCAAGCAGGGAAATATACAGGCACTACGGCCTGCGCCGCAATGTGAGGTCACTCCAGCGCAGGTGGCCGGACCTGCTGAGGAGGGACAGGCCTCACCTAGAGTGGATCAGGAGGTGTATAAGGTGAAGTAAGTGCAGTATTGCTATATAATCATATGAATTACAGTATACTGTACAATAACAAATACAGTACAATGCACAACTCTGACATACTCTACATTACTGTACACTGCACTGTAGGGTGTTGGATACTACAGTATTTGATGATGACTGACAGCTGTTACCACATACTGACATGACTGGCAGACATTTGATTGACAGGCTGATTAAATCTACAGTACTGTACTGTACATGGACTAAAGGGTGACACACTATTGGACGACATGGCTTGTTTGTATAATAAAAAATATAAAAAATTATCCAATGCGCTGTTATTTATAGCAGCCAGTAGGGGTTGTCAGCCCCAACAAAATATAAAATATATACAAAGGTGTATACCGGCGCTAAATTTAAGTTGCTGTATTTAATTAAAACATAGACATGTGTAACTTAAATCACATTTATTTCATCATATTAATGTAAAACATAAAATAAAATTACCATAAACATAAAAACCCTATAACTTAGGAGCATAAAGATCCAATATCCAATATAATCGCTATTGGGGGACTGTTTAATCCATTGGTATGACACTGGCATTAGGACTGATTGATATTCCACATGCAGGGTCCAGCAAATATTTACCAAGTGAGTTGTCCTGATTGCTCAGTCCAGATGGTATCTCCTGTGCTCAAATCCTGTTGGTATAGCACAGAGTGTAGACTGGATAGGACTCACTTGTAGCTGCTTCCCTTTCGTGATGATAGCCGTTGTCCCAATATTCATGTGTCAAAATGTCCAAAATGGTGTGATAGCGTTGTCCCCAAACAATGTGATGGAAATAGAGCTTAACGCGTTTTGCTGGCAAATGTGTGTCCAGCTTCTTCAGAAACATATCTCCAATGTATTCCTCATGCTCCTTAAATACCCTATTCATTTTCAATTAGGGCAAACAGCTGTATACCAATTAAAAACAATCCATTGCACACATGTCCGTTATAAAAAATATATATAATATAATCACAATTTAAACTTACATTAATGAAGGCAATCCTAAGTAAGTTTAGAGCCAGAAATGTATCTATTAAGACAATGAAAAATCATTTAGATCGAGTCTACCTTATTCCAATGCACTTCCTGGTTTCCTCCGATCATATGACTACCACGTGTTACTTAGCAACAGGCAATATAAACAGACAATTGGTTACAAAGCATTATCCGGTTTACTTCCGTTTCATGTGATGATTACGTGATCGGGTGAATCCAAGCGATGTATGACATCAAACGTAGTACAGATCAACTTACGTTGGAGTGTTGCTTAGCAGCATTGTATACAGAATACGGATAAGTCAGTACACCACCTGATCCGCTTGTAGTATACCACGTGATCCGTTAGTGGATCACGTGGTAGTCATGTGATCGGAGGAAACCAGGAAGTGCATTGGAATAAGGTAGACTCGATCTAAATGATTTTTCATTGTCTTAATAGATACATTTCTGGCTCTAAACTTACTTAGGATTGCCTTCATTAATGTAAGTTTAAATTGTGATTATATTATATATATTTTTTATAGTAACGGACATGTGTGCAATGGATTGTTTTTAATTGGTATACAGCTGTTTGCCCTAATTGAAAATGAATAGGGTATTTAAGGAGAGTGAGGAATACATTGGAGATATGTTTCTAAAGACGCTGGACACACATTTGCCAGCGAAACGCGTTAAGCTCTATTTCCATCACATCGTTTGGGGACAACGCTATCACACCATTTTGGACATTTTGACACTTGAATATTGGGACAACGGCTATCATCAAGAAAGGGAAGCAGAGTGTGTCCTATCCAGTCTACACTCTGTGCTATACCAACAGGATTTGGGTACAGGAGATACCATCTGGACTGAGCAATCAGGACAACTCACTTGGTAAATATTTGCTGGACCCTGCATGTGGAATATCAATCAGTCCTAACGCCAGTGTCATACCAATGGATTAAACAGTCGCCCAATAGCGATTATATTGGATATTGGATCTTTATGCTCCTAAATTATAGGGTTTTTATGTTTATGGTAATTTTATTTTATGTTTAACATTAATATGATGAAATAAATGTGATTTAAGTTGTACACATGTCTATGTTTTAATTAAATACAGCAACTTAAATTTAGCGCCGGTATACACCTTTGTATATGTTTGTATAATAAAGCTACAGTAACAAAAGGCAAGTTGATTGATCCACCATTCTAATGCCTGTCGACCAAATCTATGTTAACCTACAGTAGTGTACACACTATTTATCTGTGCTGGGCCTGCCCCCTTTAAGTCTGACATTATTACTGTACGTCACGGACAGATTCAGGGGTCTCCAATCAGCTCCCAACTGTCATCTCACAGGCTGTGTTTGAAAAATGAAATTTGGGAGCTGATTGGCTGGTATCTTATCACTTCTCACTCTGTGCCCCATTTACAAACGAAGGGAAATACCAGCGGGAATTTTCGTTTAGTATCACTGTGATACAAACGAAAATTCCACTGGTACTGTATTTAGTAATACCGTACTTACCCCTCCGGCGAGGTCCCGCAAAGTCCTCAGCGAGGTCCTCCGCTGGGTTGCTAGCAGCCTAACGCTGCCAGCAACGGGCTCCAGTGTCATGCGCATGTGCATGACAGGGAGACTCGGCAGTGCCTCGAATGCTTCGTTGAAGCTGGAAAGGCACTTCTGGGTCTCCATTGCCGGCAATGGGGCCCACATCGCTCTTGCCATCTTTTGTGCCATCTTGTACAGCTCGTGGGGTGGCAACAGTGCCACCCACAGAGCCTCTGTGTGACGTTGCACCACTTGGTCATACAGTACTTTACTGTACTGTATATTTTTTTATATACATTACAGTACAGTACCATACTGTTTTATGTTGGGCCCAATGCCAGCTTCACAGACTACAGTAGTTTTTGTACTACAGTATACTGTATTGGTTTGTATTTTAATCAATACCTAATTCCCTAAGGCCATCTACAGTACTGTACCGTAATCCCTCTCCAATTCGGAATAGAGGTCTGAACTCTTGTTTTCAAATTCTCCTTAATGACGACATGTATTTTTCCCCACAGGGCGAGAAGCCCCCCCTGCCCTGGAAGAGCCACCACCATTGCCGCCGCCATCACCACCATAGCAGCCACCACCACCGCTGCCACCACCACCACCACCGCCAGCAGCCGGGCCCAGTTGGCTGAATTGTAGGAGTAAGTACAGTACACACTACTGTACACTGTTCTCTCTCTCTCTCTCATTTGTGTGTTTGTTTTTGGTGTTATGCAGACTCTGGTCAAGATTTGTACAGTTTAATTGTTTCAAAATGGTTTTGAGGGAAACTGACAG